>JAVTVY010052155.1:0-26864 GCA_036873755.1 Hanleya hanleyi | reverse complement strand
TTCTAGAACTATCCACAGTGACCAATTTTATACTGCGATACTATGACACTCCCCCTCTAAAAAGAAAGTTTCAAACTTTTTGACAATTCAAAACATTATTACAAAACAAAATCTATATTACAACAGCAAAAATGTCTACAACCATATGTACATTATATGCGAGACAAACAATCAGCAATCAAATTGTCCTTGCCTTAATATGTCTGATTTCAATATTGTATTCTTGTAACACCAAACTCCATCTCAGCAATCTTTGATTTTTGTTTTTCATCTTACTTATGAAAACAAGTGGATTGTGATCACTGAATACAGTACAACGATGAAGTAACAATGATGTTGTAAAGTCAATATCATTGCCAAACATTCTTTCTCAATTGTAGAATAATTTCTCTGATGTTTGTCAAATTTACGTGAAAAATAACATATTGGGTGATCTACACAATCTATACCTTATTGTAACTAAACGGCACCAGCAGCAACATCACTAGCATCTACAGCCAGTTTAGTAGGTGAATCAAAATCTGGTGCTGAAAGAACTGGCGCGCTCTTGAGTATGGCTTTAAGTTTTTCAAAAGCTGATTCACATTCATAGGTCCAAATAAAAGTTACCTTCTTTCTTAAGAGTCGAGTTAAAGGTTCAGTAATATCTGAAAAATTTGGACAAAATTGTCTGTAGTAACCAGCCATACCCAAGAAACGCATCAGTTGTCTCTTACATGTTGGTCTTGGAAATAGCGAGATAGCACTGGCTTTAGCATCTACAGGTTTTACCTGATCCTGATCTACAACATGACCCAAGAATGTCACAATTGCATGTCCAAATTCACTTTTTTCAAGGTTGACAGTCAGCTTGGTGTCACTCAGTCGATTGGACAGTGCACGAATTCTCTGTAGATGATCTTCCCATGTATCGCTGTAGACAATGACGTCATCAATGTAAGTCTCACATCCTTCCAAACCAGAAGTAACATGGTTGATGAGACGCTGGAACGTGGTTGGAGACTTTTTCATTCCAAATGGCTTAACTTTGTACTGGAACAGACCCTCCGGAGTGAGGAATGCCGATATCTCCTTCGCACGATCTGTCAGTGGAACTTGCCAAAATCCTTTCAGAGGATCAAACTATGACACGAACTTGGAACTTCCGACTTTATCAATGCAATCGTCAATGCGTGGAATAGGGAATGTGTCTGTTTTGGTCAATGTGTTCACCTTTCTGTAGTCAGTACACATCCTGTAACTGCCATCTGGCTTTGGAACGAGGATACAAGGTGAACTCCAGTTACTATTAATTGGTTCAATGAAGTCATTGTCCAATAAATACTGAATCTCTTTTTTCAGGAAATTTTGTTTAATGGGATTCAAACGATATGGGTGCTGCTTTACTGGATTAGAATCTCCGACATCGACGCCATGTGAAATTGTATCAGTCCGAGTAGGAATGTCGGAAAACAAATGTTCATATTGACTGAGCAGAGTTCGAAGTTCTTCCTGACGCGCTGACACAACTTGAAAACAAATTAAGTAGAATGTCAGAGTTCTGTAATTTCGCCGCTGTCATGGGCTCTTCACAAGTTTCATTAGTATCAGGGTCAGAACTAAGGACACTTACAGAATGAACAGTACTGTCGATCTATAACTTTAACATATTTATATGACATACCTGTTTGTTTTAACGCCTGTCAGGAGTCTGAATTATATAATTAAGATCACTTAATTTCTTTTCAACGACATAAGGACCGTAATATCTAGCCTTAAGTGGATTACCAGGAATAGGCAGAAAAGCCAGTACCTTCTCACCAGGTTTGAAACTTCGTTTAAGGGCATGTTTATCATAGGTTATTTTCATACCTTTTTGAGCTGACCTTAAATTTGACATGGCCAAAGCACGTGCTTTAGTCAACCTGGTGCGAAAGTTCGACACATATTGTAAGAGGCTACATGAGCCAAGATCACTGTCTAGGAACTTTTTCTTTAGCAGTTTAAGTGGTCCTCTAACTGTATGACCAAAGACTAATTCAAATGGACTGAAGCCTCAAGACTCTTGAACAGACTCTCTGACAGCAAACAATAACAAATGTACGCCTTCATCCCAGTCTTTCTCAGTGTCAAAACAATAAGTCCTAATCATGTTCTTTAATGTCTGGTGGAATCTTTCTAATGCGCCTTGGCTTTCTGGGTGGTATGCAGATGATTTCTACTGCTTTATTCACAATTGATGCATGACTTGTTGAAAGATTCCGGACATGAAATTAGATCCCTGATCAGACTGAACAGACTGGGGTAGGCCGACAAGTGTGAAAAACTTAACTAACGCCTTAACAATAGTTTTTGCCTTAATATTCCGTAAAGGAATGGCCCCAGGGAACCTGGTTGAACACACATGATTGTTAACATGTATTGATTGCCTGCCCTTGGTTTTGGTAATGGACCAACACAATCTATAATCACCCTACTAAAGGCTTCCCCAAATGCAGGGATTGGTTGTAGAGGGCCTGTGGTATGGTTTGGTTTGGTTTTCTACCATTTGACATATGTGGCACGACCTACAAAATTCCGTAACATCTTTCTTTAAATTTGACCAATAGAAATGATTTAGAATTTTGTTGTACGTTTTGTTAACACCTAAATGGCCTGAAAGAGGTGTTTCATGGGCTAGTCTGATGATATCTGAACGATATGACTTTGGTACCACAATCTGATACTTAACTGCCCACTCATCATCTGGTGACACATCTGGCGGTCGCTATTTGCGCATAAGAACACCATTCTTACAAAAGCAACACACAGGCTCTTGAGTTACATCACATTCATCTATTGCCCTGTCAAAAAACTTGGAAATGTCTGTGTCACTATGCTGTTCATTAACCAGCTGTGATTTTGAAATTTTTTCATTAGAACATTCCAATTTGCTATCCAAATGTGGTTTATCAGCCTCATCATTTAAACACACAAAGGTGTCGGCCAAACAAACGTCATCGATGACGTCATCTTTAAGAGACTTTTCAGACTCCTTAGCCAATTTACTCATGGCTCTAGTAACTGCACAAGCAGGATACAAACTTTGAATTTCGTCTTCAACTGGATCATGATTCTGATCCAAACAAGGCTTGTATGTTACAATCGGGTTAACCCCGACCTCATCTCAAGATCACTGCCAAGAAGTAATTGAACACCCTCAAATGGTTGACTACCTTTAATACCCACCGTAACAGGTCCAGAAATCAAGTCGGAAGACAGATGAACGTTATGGAGCGGAACGGGTGTATAATTTACAGAATCTATCCTTTTAATCAGGACATTACTGCCTGCAGATGAAGAATCAAAAAACGGCAAAATATCTGCCAACAAAACAGACTGGGATGCACCCGTGTCTCGCAAAATCTTCACAGGAGTTGCGTTAGAAAAATCACTCGAAAGTGACACAAAACTGTTGTGGATAAATGGTTCAAAAAACTCTCAAACTTTTCTTGATAGAAGTAATAGGAACAGTGTCCTTGACCATCTTAACGTCATATACATTATGAACGTCACTAACCTTGAAGTGAGGAAACCACTAAGCTTTTAAAAGGCCTGATCTTGTTGTCTTCTTTTCAATTTAAAACAATCAGCCATTAAATGGCCGTCCCTCTTACAATAGCTGCAAACGGGAGACTTATTTTGAGTGTTAAAAGTGGGTGACTGAGACTTTGTGTTTGACCTTTGACCTTTGTAGCTGGGGTTAAAAGTTTTAGGCCTTGAGAAAGAACTGGGGTTGTTACCTGAGAGATTAGACTGGAATGAACTTGGCTGAACAGCATTGACAAGTGATAATTTGTGTGTCAGAGCGTAATCATCAGCCAATCGGGCTGCTTCGTCTATAGTGTTGGCATTCTTTTCATCAAGAAATGTTCTAATTTCACCATGGATACACCTTTTAAATTTCTCTACCAGCATAAGCTGTCTAAGGTTTTCAAAGTTGTTGTCAATTTTAACCGAAGCACACCACCTATCAAATAACCGTTTTGAAGCACACCACCTATCAAATAACCGTTTTTTTTGAACGAGCAAATTCTACAGGAGTCTGAGAGTTGCCTATAGGCTTCAGGAACTAATTCATAACCTTTAAGAATTAAATCCTTCACTATAACATAATTTGATGCTTGCTCTACCGTCAATTGAGTGTAAATGTACCTTGCCTTTCCGATCAAAACACTTTGAAGAAATAAACTCCAATTTTCTGTTGGCCAGTTTAAATTTTCAGAAATTTTCTCAAAATGCATGAAATATTTATCAACTTCTTTTTCCTGAAATGGTGGAACGAGACGTATTTGACGAGCAGCGTCAAATTTTGATTGTGATTGTACAGGTGCATCTGCAGGAGGACTTGTTCGCGACTGTAATTCCAAATGTTTCATTTCTAACTGAAACCGCCCATCTTTCTCTTCTCTCTCTAACTGAAACTGTCTTTCTTTCTCTTTCTCTTCTCTTTCTCTCTCTCTCTAATGCTCTTTCTTTCTCTCTTTCCTCTAATTCTAAATTTTCTCTCTCTAATTCTAATTTCTTTAATTCCAGCTGATTTTGCAATTCTAATTTCTTTATTTCCAAATAATCAGCTGTTTCCTCAGTTAAATCAAAATCACTTTCATCTCAAAGTTGTTTGCCAACAAAATGTTTAATAATGAGCTTTTTAATTTCTTGCTTTCTCCAAGATGTTTTAACTTTAATTTGTAGGAATTTACACAGCGCGAACAAATCCTCTTTGCGTAGTTCGTCGAATTCCTCCTGACTAGGAATAACATTCTGATAATATACTACTCGTCGACTTCACAAATTCAGACAATGTATCAATTTAGAACTATGTTTTCAAGCTGGAATGTAAACAAAGCTCGCGGGGAGGCCCCCACTTTCTGAAAAACGCAACAGAAAAATTTGGGAAATCGAGGGTTAACAATCAAATATTTATTTACAATACTAAAATCATATACAAATTAAGTTAGGTCAATACAGCAAATAAATGTCAAATACCCGTACTAACGTGTAAATTTCTATACAGTCCGTGACGATGCGCAGAAATCGCGTTCCTGTATTTCGATAGTCCAATACCGCTCAGCTGTTTCCGTCAGTTCAATTACGTAGATAAAACAGCGGTCGAACACACAAGAGTAATCCAACAGGAATATACAATCCAGCAGTCAGTAATCTCAGGCAAAGATAATGTCCAGTAGCACAATCTGATGCACTCACATACAAGCCGTTTGAATCTCTTCTCGATCAATAAACGTCGTGCTATTTATACTCTATCGGACATTCGAGATTATTCTATCAAATCAAGAAACTTCCACCGGTACAGCAATGACGTATGATTTAACCCAGATACGATTACAACAACTTCTAGAAAGCTCGAAAATGATTAACAGTATGTATACAAGCGTATAGATGTGCAGATGGCGCTGTGTAGATGTGTAGATGGCGCTGTGGCCCAATTACCCTCATAATACAGGTCTCTTCGTAATTCGGTCATTTACAAATATGATAAATCGGTCACGACAGCTTCGAGAGAATTCTATGATTATAATCACAGAACAGAAGGTAAACAAGTTTACAGTACCTCAGGTCTATTGTTCTAGAACTATCCACAGTGACCAATTTTATACTGTAATACAATGACAATTGATTTGTCTGATATTCCATGTTTAAGTCTATGGTTGTGTTACTGTTGTCGCCAGGTATACAGGCAACGTGAAACTGTATTCTCTGATGGGGGAAGCCTCCACTGGAGGGGGTATCGTATGCCGTAAGTCAGGCACTTTTACACATAAATATCTGACATTAGTTGGTGAGATATGTGTGAAATTACAAGCGTCTGATCCGTCATTCATAATTCAGCTGTCGTCCATTAGAGAATATCCGCGTCCATAATCCAAAGACCTATTCCATATTCCATATAACAGTATTAGTACCAAATTCAAGAAGACAATCATAGTATACTTAAACATAGGCTTGTTTCCTGCAAGAGAGAAGCAGTCAACAGTTTTCAATGATGCCGGCAAGACATCATGATATTCCAAAAATATCAAATCCGTATCGCTGATCAGTATTCTTAATCCATAATATTCGTTGTAAAGTCGTCATCTAAAGAATGATGTATCTCAGTCACGCTTTGATTGTGACTGTTCATATGAGTTCCATGAGGATCTTGAAGTACATGAGTTCATACGGCCCCTAGCCCCGGGTTAAGCGGAATTAGACACAAGTTACGAAACGTAACGCCATAGATCTTGCTTGCTACGCTCGTATTTTGCTATCAGCATGCGATATGTATCGCCAAATTTGAGAAACTTTGAGTGGAGGTGCTTGGTGGTGTAGCTCTGTTTTATAAGTTTCTGCAACAATGTTTTGTGACGTTGATTAAAATCGTCACATTGAACACACGATCTAGCAAATGCTACTAGGCGTGATATGTATACGCCATATGCAGGTCCCACTGAAATATTACTGTCCAGAAAGGGATAGTTTACGATGTCGAAATTGTAATCATCTCTTTTGTCATACAGTCGACGAGAGAGAAGGCCTGCTTCATTTTTACAGAGATATAGGTCTAAATACGATGTGCCTGTAGGGTTATCTGTAGTTTCCTTCAAATCTAGTGAAGGTGGATATATATCCTTCACTGCGTCATTTATATAGCGATTATCCACAGCGAGAAGATCGTCTATATCGCGTTTGGTGAATGAGAAGGAACGGGCTTTGAATTGATCGGTTTTTGAAGCGCCTGCATATAGTCATATTCATAAGAGAACAGATATAGGTCACCCAATAGGGGTGCACAATTAGTACCCATTGGAATACCTATATGCTGTTAATATATTGTGTTGCCAAATTTCACATAGACTGGCGATGTCTGCCCGAAATTTGACATAATCCATATTGTGTCATTTAATTTTTATTTCCGCGTGTGCTAGGCCACAGAGGAAGGATCTGGTTAGATAATATAGCAATGTATAGGAACCAATTTACGAACTGCTTCCTCAGATATCAACTGTCGGTCTTCAATATTTGTCTGAAACAGTAACAAAAGCTTGAGGCATGGGAAGAGTTTACGACTCGATATTAATTGTGTGTATATTTGCAGTTGATCGTCTCTACCAACGAAAATAATTGGTCAGAAATATACGATTAAATTACAGGAAATCATTTTCTCGATATGATTCTTTTGTCTCCCTTATTCGACGTTTTACAAAAAATTAAAATACACCCATTTATGCTCATTGGGTATCCATGTCTGGCCACTTTCATAATCATTTATCAAATATTAATAATTACAGACATTATTTCAATTGTTCAATTTGACAGATTGTAAGGATTACATTAGTACTCCTATAATCCATTTTTTTCACACCTAGAATTTATTATTCTTCTCAAGTAAGTAGCAGACTATATGCTATTCTTATTGGCGAGCATAGGTCATTTATCAGTTCTTGTCTTTGTCTGAGGTTAAAAGGAAGCAAAAGACGTCACTGCTTCCAAAACTCGATGTTCGTTATCCCACATTAAATGCTAACTGTTGTATAATTGGATAATATGGTAGCTCAATATGGGAAGTTCTGCATATTAAACAGCTTATGACAGTGGCAATATTGTTTCCTGTTCAGTTCATCAATCAGCAAAAATGACCACATAAAATAATACATGATACTTTGGAATTCTGAATTTGGAATTTGGAAGTCGTGGCGAACATCCCCAGCAAACGTTAATTAACCGATTGAGTTCTTTGAAACCAAGAAAAATGCTTACTGTCGTTCTACTGGGTTAATTCTCTTCGGAAATTAAGCAAACGACCGTATTAACTGTGTAAGAGTCTATAACCGGAAGATCAGTCATATTCACCCTATCCAATCTATACTCATTAGAAACAATGAATAGTCGTACAAATAGTTTACATTAATGAATAATTCAATCTCAGTCAATCAAGTCGATTTATTGATAAAGGTATGCCAATGTATTATAACCAAATGAACAAATGTCGTGGTGAATGTTAAAATGTGTCGTCGCACAAACCACAACTTTCAACGACTCACCAATATTACTAGCTATAACTGTTTGTCAAATTAGGGACTGTTTCATCACGTGTCTTGTATCAACAATGAAATCAATCCAGTAATATATAGGACGAAAATAGTTAAAAAGTTAATTTAGGTCTGTGTATGAATGTAGCTGTGCAACCCAAATGTGCCAAGTTATAAATCATTTACTCCCCAGTATTATCGATCTACCAGGACCGCCATAGAAGTCGGAGGTTTACTAGAGTAAAATTATCTAAGGGAGATTATTGCAATGGCTGCTCCACTGGAGTATATTGAGAATATCCCTGAAGAACATATATAGGCGACGATTGCTAGGACTTCCTACTAAAAATATGAACTGGGGCCCTCAGGATCGGAAAAACATGTAAGTCCACAAGCTGACCGTGAGTAAATCACGCATAAAGTACGCATGCTACCAGTTGGCCTATTTTATGTATAGGGCAGGTCAATACAGATATTTTTATATGTGTACATTAAGGTAGTAGAGGACGTTCATTTCTAGAGGTTGAATGCTTTTTTTAAATTTCAGTATTTTTTCATCAGGTTAAGAGAAGATAATCGGTGAAAAAAAGATGGATCACCATACTCGTTAAAAAGATATGGCAGTCAAATGCATGTATACCACTTAAAACCCATAACACTGAATACATAGGAAATTTGATTTTTTTTTTCTTGCTTGATGCTCAATAAATTAAACTTCTCAATGTCAAATTTTCCCCATTTTGCTATATGATACTAAACACATATAGTTCTTGTTGAATATGTAATAAAAACAGGGGTACATCATAATTTCTTAGAAAATATTAGCAGTATAACAGATAAGCTGAGCCTTTCCAGTTCTATTTCCAGGAAGGCGTGGGGCGGGGAATCGGGGTGTGGTATGGTATATTATCGGAGATTTATTTATTAGTCATCTACAAGTTTCTCTTTGTTGAAATTGACTAAGAGTAAATTTTGGCGGAAGTGAGGGGTATAATGTTCAACCTTGGAAGCACTTTGCACCTTCCAATCTTTAAATCTAGATATGTGTCAGTCTTATCACCCTATCGAACCACCAGTAAACGCATACATGGTTCTTTTGTGTCTTTTGTTGATTTATATCCCATTTTGAGATGTCTGGGTACTTTTGTTACGAAATCCAGCTTGTTTTGAATAATTCGACAAATCACCATGTTGCAGCTCCATAAGAGCAGGAAAATGAACGTCCTCTACTCCCTTAAATTTCTTTGTAATCTATTGATCCCAATTGCAATTTGAGACTTTAGAAATACTTTTTTTGTGTTTTATTAAAATATAGTTAGGCGAAAATAATAAGGAAAAAGCATTTTTGTGAAAGGAATACTTTTAAAAGTTCATAAAAAAGTGGATATATGTGTGAACAGGGATTAGCGGAACAGATATCAAGTTTCAAAATAACTTCAACACGCATGCATCGTTATCTACCTTTCTTTGAATTTTTGAACAAAAATTTACATTAACAATGGTTTATAAGCTGAACATTCAATTTAATTATTTAAAGAATCTCCCGGTGATTATGTTGGAACAATATCGATTTCCCTCTGTTTTTTGCACCTTCTGTTAAACATTTGACCAGGTTTCCCGTGATGTGTACTCCTAATACTTTCAAATTTCCAAAATTTGAACAAATTGAGACATTTTTAACCCTCAGCCCATAGGGCTGTGGGGTCTTGTCGTTGTCATGTACGTACGTCCGTCCGTCCTAGCGTCCGTCCGTCCGTCCGTCAACATTTTCTTGTCCTCTGAATATCTGCAGATCTATGAAGTCGGGCCTGACCAAACTTTGGTGAGAGCTTCCTAAATGTTGACTGATGAAATGATTAGATTTACAGATGGCTATGATGATTTCATGATTTTTAATTTTTTTTTTATTATTTATTGATGGCTCAGCTTTTGCACTGTTATCTATGCCCATCAACATGCTCTTGTCCGCTGAATATCTGCAGATCTATCAAGTCGGGCCTGACAAAACTTTGGTGAGAGCTTCCTGAATGTTGACTGATGAAATGATTAGATTTTCAGATGGCTGTGATGATTTCATAATTTTTAATTTATTTTTTTATTATTATTTATTGATGGGTTAGCTCTTGCACTGCTATCTATGCCCATCGGGAACCCTTGGTTACATGTTTCAGTGTGAATTTTAAAGGTTCCCTGATACAAGAAAGCCTGGTCCATTCAAGATTCTCATTAAATGAAGGACAACATTTTTCTTTAATTTTGCTATTTAATCATTCTATTCTACATCATATGATTTATCCTAAAACTTTTGCATGAACCATATTTGTGTCCACACATTCAACTGGTACAACATAATGGTTCAATTATTGTCACCAAACATGTTACTGTACCTTGGAAATTATTTAAAACGAGTGATTAGGAGAACCCATTTTTATCCTGACTCTGGGCAATTTTGAACCAGTTTGCATACCTGGAGCTTATGCCCCCCCCCCCCCAAATAATGATAAGGGTGGGCCTGTGTCAATCAGTGTGTTTACTTGTTATCACACTTGTGCAATGCATAAATTGCCACTGATAGAGCTACACTTTCTTGCATGCTGTAATCCCAACACACCACTCACGTGAAACCGAAGTCTGTTATATACGGTATCCAAGGATTTTTTGCAGGTTCCGATCCCAAACTCCCAGTTCCTTTTCTTAATTCATTATTGAGGGTCCAATTTTTTTAAGTGAATTTCGGCGCAAAGAGCCTGTGATCAATCACAAAACAGAGGTTTATTACCATGAAATTCAATACCCAGCTATGCAATCAGATCGATATTGAGGCTCCCAGAAGCTTTTCTAGGAGTATTCCCTTCAGAAATGCTTTCAAATTGAACAACAACACTTTCGTCTTTTGTTTCATTTGAGTTTTGGGCGCCCATATGTTTTCCGAAACTAAATTGGCTCTAGATGCAGCCCTGATCCTACTTGACTAAAAAAAAACAGGCTGAGGGGTCCACGCACCTTTTAGGTGCTTGCCTGCAATTCATGTTTAAATTTGAGAGTAGATTATAATAATCGGTAAGTATGTAATAATACTGATTAAGGATAATTTTGAATCACTATCTCCATAAAAAGAACTCGACGCACCAAAGAAAGTATCAATTTCAAAGTGTATCAGGAAAGCTATCGTGAAAATTCTTTTAAGTTAGCAAATACGTATACAGCTTCAAAAGCAAATATCTGAACTATATTTTCTTCCAATTTGACTTTAGTCTTAACTCGCGTGTGATATATTATTGAGGACTTAAATATAGATGTTAATGGCATAATTATCATCTGTGACTTCGCCGAATATCTCTGGGATTATATATGTGGTCATAATTACAATGTATGTGAGTATATCTTTATCTTTATTTTTAATTATCTTAATTCAAATGAGTGCTATATAATATAATCTTAACTTAAGTTTTCTGTATCCACTTTTATTAACAGTTCTGCAATTCAAGAATGGCACATTCTGAAATATTTATTTTGGATAAATTAGGTAAAAGTTAGATACGCTGTTTACACAAATGATCTGACATTTGTCAACACTGCTCCCTCCGTAAATGGGCAGTTTACCATTGATTTGAACCTCTGTAAACCAGAACCCTGTCAAAATCAACACAAAATGTTGGTCCAGAGCAGGGTCGGGTTATACAGGTTTCAGTGTATTTGCATACCAGAGCAATGGAAAAAGCATCCAGTGTAAATAAGCAAGAATGGGCAAGTAAGATGTTCACATATTTTTCTACCCGAATGATATTTGGAGGGAGAAGGGGGGTCGATTGAAAAGGATACAATGCGATGTCCTGAGAGTCAAATAGCCACCTCTCCACCAGAGTGTATTGACATGATTGAGCAGAAGTTTACCTGATGTTGATATGGTGCAAGAATGTAACATTTTAGCATCACCAGAAGTTCATGAAGTAAAAGTGTGTAACAGTAGATTAGACCAGTTAGACAGCATTGGCACTCGTCAAACGGTCACTAGATTCTTGCCCAGTAGCCACACACGAAAGACAAACATTCTAGGCCCGCGAAACGAGAACAGCGTGGGATCATGTGTGAGCCTAATTATGTACATTTCATAGCCTGAGTATTTGACGTTCAGTAGGAAGGCTTGCGGAAATGCCGACTAGTGTGGAGGACCACTGTTCCATACTTATAAAAATGTGCAAAAGTATATGTGCATATCACATATTGGTTAGTGGGTGGTGTTTACAGATGCGGCTCACCAAATCCGGGTACAGGTAGGTCACAACATATATAGGACCAGAACTTTTTTTACCCAAGATCCAGATAGGACCCATGGTTTTTTTGGTTCGAAGATAAGGGAGACCAAGGATTTTTTTAGCTGATTTTCCTTGTGGCACCGGTCCTACCCCCTCGATAAATTTTGCATGGTCCCTTATTGCGTCCAGTTGGACGTTTAGAATTCCAACATATCGCTCGAGATTTGCGATTCCACTCTAAACAGAGATATATTCCTCTGTTGTCTTAGACCTCGTTGTCGACTCTATAATAGGCTGGAGTGTTTTGATACGTGGCAAACTACTACGCTTGCCTCGCAGATCAAAATTTATGAACGATGCGAAGATAACCATTACACGGTATCTATGCTGTTTGTGTACAACTGTGTACACACTTATGGATCTAGTATCCGAGTTATCAAACTCTACACTGCGTATCTGATATAACTTCAGATATAATACCTGACTGCTATATGTATTTACAAAATGCATGTCTAGGCTTTTCCTGACTACTGTATATACCGAATAAATCGGTTTTTACGACTTATATATCACACCCCGATGGAGTTGTTGATATTCCTGGTTTTTGATATTTAAAATATTGAAAAGTATATATATCAGGATTTTAACAGTCACCGAAACGTTTTGTTATACCCAGAAAATATATCATTTTCTTCTCAGACATTACGCTAAAAGGACCTAAAAAGAGGGGGCGTATAGTATACGGTCATACCGTACACAAAATATATGCAAGTTCAGCACTGTGAGCTTGAGAGGATTCAAGCGAACAAAGGACTGATATGCCCGCCAATTCCAGCCAATAGACTGTCGGCATTGCGGCCAATCGGATTTCCCGATTTACGGCCAATAGACATTGGCGCTGTTATACTATTTAACAGTGTCGGCGTCTGTCAACCCCAGACCTCTACGGTCTCCGAAAGAGTGTACAATCGTACACGGAGCGAAATGATATACGCTACTGTATATCTGAGATATCTATGATATCTGGCATTTATAATGCCCAGCGGATGATTTTCTGCTAAGGCGAAAGCCGACTGTCGTAAATCGACAAATTTGACACATACAAGGCAATAGCCAGTCAAATTAATAACAAAGCTACAAGAAGTAACTGAAATATATGAAATATATTCAGTATTTACACAGATTGTCAGCACACCAGATAGCATGTTTGGAAACCCACGATTACGGGTTAACTGAGAATAAATTCAGAAACAGACATACTGAGGGATACCCGCATAGCGGAAGGATTCTCCTATTACAATGAAGTAAACTATGCTAGTCACAAGTTACTTCTTGGAGAATGATGGCTAATAATTCCTATATGTGAATTGACTTGACTTTTGTGGTGTATATAAACATATGCCATCAGTAAAATACTGAGAAGATCTGATCATGTTGATGACATGTTATGATCTGCGTTGAGACTCCCTGACGAGGGTTAATCGCTAATTCGTATATTATGAATTAAAAAAACAACCCGAAACTCTGTTTCTGTAAATATATTTCTACAGAATTTACTTGCTGTTTGATAACTAAGGGCAGGAGTCGAAGTCTGAGCTACAACCATTAATGTACAGGTGTGGCTTACCGGATTGTTTATATTATTATGGAGTCTGAGCTACAACCATTAATGTACAGGTGTGGCTTACCGGATTGTTTATATTATTATTAGGGAGTCTGAGCTACAACCATTAATGTACAGGTGTGGCTTACCGGATTGTTTATATTATTATATATGATCGAACTGACATTATACTATTGATGTTGTACTAATAGCGAATAACCTTATATTGGTGCACTGTGTATAATTTATACATCCAACTGTGTGGTTATATTATTTCCCCCAGCAAAGTAATTTAAATATGGGTTAGCTGACAGCAGGGAGCGTAAAATCAATGTAATTATTAATTTACGAGAGCCTTTTATCTTACTACCGCTTCGTAATAACTGTTTGCGAGAGCCTTAGATCTTAAGAGATGGACTTCTATTATAATATGGATGTTGTGTACTCTAATAGCGTATAGGAGTATACCCGGGGCATCCCATATATAGTGTTGTATTTCTCCCATTAAATATCTGATCAATATAATCAGCTTGCAAGAGCCTTGGTTCTTAAAGACAAGAAATACCATATCATGATATTATTAATGTTATAATATCAGCGTATATTCATGAGCTACGCTGATATATATTGAGTTTATTTCTATTCTAATAATGGAATATGTACGGAAGGTATTTAGCTTGCGATAACGTTAGTTTATATATATATTACATGTTTGCTATAGCCATAGATATTAAGAGGCGTGCTAACCTAGTATGTATACGTGTAACATGAGCTAGTAAAAATTTTAACGTAGCCGTCTCCACACGGACAACGGAAGTCTCCGTCTGGGGAAGGACAAAAGCGCCTGGTGAAGGACAGATCCAGCCGAAGCTTGATGGATTCGGCGGTAAAACGGGTGTCTGCCGCGAGTAAAAACCTGGATTTGAAAACGGACTTCAGAAAAAATCCGAAATCATGATTGTGAGCGTGTCGTGGCCGAAGTAGTTAGAGTGTTTGACTCTGACCCGGAGTGCTACAGCTGGCTTGGGTTCGCCCCTCGCCACTGACCGCTTACATATATACTCGCCTATTCACAAGGCGCTGGGCTGATTCGGTGTCCAGGGTAAAAAGGACTGATGGTGGAACCAGTTGCTACGCTAGACCTTCGCCAGCGGAGGCACTTGGGGAATAAAATACCTGGGTGTCTTTCAGTGACCGCTATATAAAATCCACTCACAGTAGTACATCGCATACACCGCTAGGAAGCTCACATGGTTAGACTATCACAGCACTTTCAGGATAGTAGTTCGTCCAATTGTAGAATTGTATAAATGTTCACTTCATGGCATGATAGTTGAGCTATAGATGTTGAGTGGTTCCAATTGATTGTATATTAATATGTACTCCTATGGAGGTGCCTCTCTCAAAGGGGGAAATTACGAACTGAACTGAACTTAACTGATCGCGGGTAAGTTTATGGGGAAATTCGCAAGGTTGATGAGTCAGAATTGTGAATTGGAAAAAAAAAACAAAAAACTAAATGTAAATGAAGAAAATATTTTTCTATGGTATAAATATAATTTTGAATTGATCATTAATTTTAAATAAGCTTACATATATTTCTATAATCGAACTGAAAAATGACCAGGAATATACATATTTTGTTCTCAGTAATTTTTGTTTGTTATTAATATAAATTATATATTAATTAATATAATGTTATCAAGACTATATATTTTTGAGAAGAGAAACTCTTCAGCTATTCCGGAACGTTTAGATTGCCAAAATCGCACCAGTATTAAGCGAGCTATGATCAAATAACCGACCGAGTTTCCGTTTCTTCAGTCGAATTCAAAACATTTCACTCGATTATCCTGACCCTAATATAGCTGGGCATAAAGCTTCATAACTGAATGTAAACTCTATGATACAAACGCGTACATGCTTTGGATAATCACAATAACATTAATTTGAAAGCACTATAACTCATTTATAGTAATTGTGAACAATAACACTGAAAATTCGAAAAAAATATCTGCATGTCATCTGGTCATAACAGTATACAAATGCAGCATAAACACCTGTTAAAAACACTACTCGTCTCAATATAATATAATTTCATCTCATACTGGATTAACCAAGCTGGCAAGAGAGAAAAAAATTTCTCGTCCGAGTACGATCATTGGTTAAAAATTTCGTTTTCATCGCAAAACTAAAGATTTAAATGTGGGATTTGAAAACCTGACGGACAGAGAAAGACGTTTTATATTAATATTTTATATTAATGCAGTCATTTCTCATATAGTATCATACACGGTGAGGGGCATTGTTTGATTCTTCAGCAACCAAGTCACGTGACCTGAATTTTACAGGCCTTTTGAAACACATCTTCGCATCGCCAAGGTTTCCTTTTTAGCCAAAGGCGAGACCTTGATCATCTTGCCAAGCAAACCGCGTTCAGCCCACTTTTAGTGTTTTCCATACTGCAATTACCGGACTTGTGGGATATTTGATGGTGAATGAATACGTGTATTTTCATCAAATTGTGAAAAATAATCAATATCATTATTTTCTTTGAATCAATTCTTTTATGTATATTGTTTTCCCCTTTGTATTTATTAATTTTCATAATTTGTTGAAAATATACGTACTCATCTACCATCAAATATCCCACAAGCCAGGCAACTGTGGCGTTTTGCACTTATAGACTCCCACTTAGGGAGCCGCACAACAAAACTCCCACCCAGGGAGCTCCAGAAAAGATTAATTCACACAACCAAAAAACAAGCAAAAAAATAATGACAGTAACAGTTTTACAAATAGCCCGAGCTATTTATTAACTAAGTGCTTTCGAAGACCCAAAAGCCCCGTGTGACAATGTTATATTCAATACAGCGCTATCTATCTACACAAGGAAAATGGTGATCGAAGGACAAAAAACCGCCACGAACAGCGGAAATCTGACGAATCAACTCAAAATTTCAGCACGCACAGATGCTAAAAACTTTCACGAAAAATTCTACACAAGAAATCTGGAATAATACCAGCTTTAAACCACAGAAATACTCAAACTAATAGACGAAATTGAAATGCAAATGACTCAATCTGACCATATCCGGGCCTTTATCCTGTACAAAATAAATGTAAATATGAAGTAATAATATGTATATATGTCGTTCAGCATTATTCCTATGTATATATAAAAATATAAAAAAATTCAATTGTTTTCAATATCCTCATCGTATCTGTATAACCGCCAACTGAACTGAAACACGCTTTAGTTTTACACAAGGCAAAGAAGAATGGAAAAGGAAGAAGAAAAAATGATCGAACTTACAGTCTGACCGAAGTGTTTATGATATAGAAACTCGCATGTGTATGCGGGTCAGTCAAGCTGAACCTTGCCGCGCTACTTTCAGCTATAATCCTCAATCGTGTTTTTTTTCAACCGCTTATATTTTCTCGATTAAAAAAACCATTGAATCGCGATATCGCTTTTGATTCGAGAAAATTGTCTCGATTGAAAAACGATTGCCGACAGAAAAACTCAGCGATCGCGAATGAATCGTTATTTTGAAGAAAAAACCCATTCCCCCGCGCCTTGGAAAATCGCGACTTCGAGAAAATTTGACGAAATAAACGATCCATTCGTGAACGATAATTGGAAACGGTTCCTAACGTTATTGCACAAACTTATAAATTGAAACGATATGCAAGAGGTGGGAATTATTGACGACTTCTGGCGACTAAAAAGCAACCATATAACTCTACAGGAAAGCATCCCTCGGCACCTAACATTCGGACCCGAAAATACGGTGGCAATACCGGCAAGCGCCTCCACTCAAAATTTCTCAAATTTGACGATACATGTCGCATGCTAATAGCTAAATACGAATGTAGCGTGCAAGATCTATCGCGTTACTTGTGTTTAGATCTGCTTAACCCGGGACTAGGGGCGATATGAACCCATGTATTTCAAGATCCTCATGGTGTTGATCCAAGATCCATTTTCAAGATCCTCTACTACATATAAAAGATATCATTCATGGGATGTTTCTTTGTTTATAGAGTTGCTTGAATTTCTCATTAAAAATATCTATGTGAAATTTGGCAACACAATATATCAGCAGCATATAGGTATTCCAATGGGTACTAATTGCGCACCCCTGTTGGCTGACCTGTATCTGTTCTCTTATGAATATGACTATATGCAGGCGCTTTCAAAAACCGATCCATTCAAAGCCCGTTCCTTCTCATTCACCAAACGCTATATAGACGATCTTCTCGCTGTGGATAATCGCTATATAAATGACGCAGTGAAGGATATATACCCACCTTCACTGGATTTGAAGGAAGCTACGGATAGCCCTACAGGCACATCATATTTAGATCTATATCTCTACAAAAATGAAGCGGGTATTCTCTCTCGTCGAATTTATGACAAAAGAGATGATTACAATTTCGACATCGTAAACTATCCCTTTCTGGACAGTAATATTCCAGTGGGACCTGCATATGGCGTATACATATCTCGCCTAGTAGCATTTGCTAGATCCTGTGTTAAATATGACGATTTCAATCAACGTCACAAAACATTGTTGCAGAAACTTATAAAACAGGGCTATTCCACCAAGCGCCTCCACTGAAAGCTTCTCAAATTTTGCGATACATATCGCATGCTGATAGCAAAATACGAACGTAGCGTGCGAGATCTATGGCGTTACGTTTCGTAACTTGTGTCTAATTCCGCTTAACCCGGGCTAGGGGCCGTATGAACCCATGTACTTCAAGATCCTCATGGTGTTCATATGTACAGTCACAATCAAAGCGTGACAGAGATACACCATTCTCTAGATAACGACTTTACAATGATTATTATGGATTAAGAATACTGATAAGTTGGTGCTAATGCTGTTAGACGCGGGAATTCTTTAATGGATGACGGTTGAATAATGAATGGCGGACTAGACGCTTGCATTCTTTATATTCACAAAAATAAGTCGGGGTTTCCCTCACGTCGATTCTACAATATTACAATTCTGACATAGTTAACTACCCATTTTTGAATAGCAATATTCCAGAAGGACCGCTCGGTAGTATTTCCTGGATCCTGTGCAGATTGTGACGATTTTAATCAACGCCATAGACAATTATTGCAGAAACTTCTCAACGGGGCTATATCATCAAACGCCTCCTTTCAAAATTTCTCAAATTCTGTGATAAATATCGTACACTGTTGGCAAATTACGATAATAATGTGCAAGATCTCTGGCGCAACGTTTTGTAACCCCTGTCTAAATGCTCGTAACACGGGGCTCAGGGCCGTTTGAATTTATTCTGAAATAAGCATCAAAAATTTATTCAACGGAATATTAGTAAATATAACTCCATGTCCCACGTTCTGGCTGCCCGTGTGGAGTTGTTGTTATAACTGAACTTGGTAATTATATCCAGCCATGCCCCAGTGTCCTCGAAACAAATATTGATAAATACCTTATTTTTGCAAATTGTCAAACATGTATCAATTTCATAATCAAGTACCAGGACATAATCGGATTCCGAATTTGAACTGTGTTAATCTGCTATCTTTAAAATCTTCTCGCGGGTAATATCATACAAAGTTTGGTTTTCTTTCCTTCAACACCAAATATTTATACTTTAGGATTGTCCCAAACAACTTTATGTTAGTGACAAGATCGCTTTGGGGAACGCACTCAGGCATTTTCTAAAGTTTATCTTGAGTCTTTCTTATCTCCGTCAGATCAACCTAACTTAGGATTCGTACTTGTGAAAGTAACGCGGTCCTGAAATACCGATATGTGTCCAAATTTGAAGCACCAACTATAATGGCGAAGAATATAGGATTATGGTCCTATCCAATCGGATCCAATATGATTTCAAAAAATTCTGTCTGATCCTATAGATCTTTTGGTAAGAATAATGAGACATAACGTTCAACACAAACCTTAGATGCGAGATTCAGCGGTCAGCAGTCCTGCATGAATATTAGATCCGAGATTCAGCGGTCAGCAATCCTGCATGAATATTAGATTCGAGAGTCAGCGGTCAGCAGTCCTGCATGAATGTTAGATCCCTGATTCAGCGGTCAGCAGTCCTGCATGAATATTAGATCCGAGATTCAGCGGTCAGCAATCCTGCATGAATATTAGATCCGAGATTCAGCGGTCAGCAGTCCTGCATGAATATTAGGTCCGAGATTCAGCGGTCAGCAGTCCAGCATGAATGTTAGATCCGAGATTCAGCCGTCAGCAGTCCTGTATGAATATTAGATCCGAGATTCAGCCGTCAGCAGTCCTGCATGAATATTTTCCGCGTACATACTCGAAATAGGTCATTCTCAAACAGATTACCACAAACAGTCAAGTTGATTTTGCAAGGGACTAAATCTAAACTGAACATTCACAAACCACAGAAGATAATCCATTGCAGATTCACCTGTGCGCTTGATCGATTATTAACTCTACTTATGTGGTACTTTTGCAAAAGGTCAGGAAGAATTTCAATTTCGTTGAATCAAAACAGGGGGCAGGTGTAGTAGTTTCTAGTTTGCCTCCGTAGAGAAGCCAGTTAGAAGTAATAGATTCATATGGCTTAGAAAAGAGAGCGGTTCCACTTATCTTTATAGTTTGCAGGTGGGTGGTTTTTGCAGAAAGGATAATATCGTCAGCGAGATGCCACACTGATATCACTCGGCTTTATGCGCAGAAGTTTAAGGAATGATTTCCGAAATTCTGGTAATCGCTTGTGGTAAATGAGCGGATTAATCCCAGAATTCAGTAGGCTTAACAGTGAGGCTGAAATTCTAATCTGATTCACCCAAGGCGGCATGGGCTCTGACTTGTTCAAAATGCTAATCTCCCAGAGGAGGAAAACGCTCAAGGGAATGTTGCCCAACGCGAACAAACCCACAACAAACGCCAAAGTTTTTGCGGCCTTCGTATTTTGCATGAAGAGCTTGAGTTCATTCTTTTGACGGCGTCCATCTACCGTATCTACGGAAATAGTTTGGCGATGGATTTCCTTGGCCTTGTTGTTGGCCGTCAAAAAAATTCGGCCGTTAAGGACCGTCATGACAACCAAGACGATGAACATTACACAGTTAGGATATATGATGTACAGTGAAGGTAAAACGAGTGTGAACCTACACTCCTGGCACTGATCCCAAATGGTCCAACCAAACAGAGGAAGAGAGCCGTAAATCAGGTTGATCCCCCAAATCAACACGCATAGGGATACTGTTCTGGACATGGAGAGGATTGTTGGATACTGATAAGGTTTATGTATGGCGACATAGTGATCGATGGAAATCAGCATCAGAGTTAATTCCGATGAATAATAGGAAACTGTCAGAATGGTGTATCGAAGAAGACAGAGTAGAATATGCCTTCAAACTCGGCACGAGGAAGAGTAAGATATGTAAGGGCAATGCGACCACGCCCACGAGAAGATCGGCTATTGACAGATTGACAAGGAAGATATTTCGGGTGGTTCTCAATTCCTGGAACTTGTATACCGCTACCATGACCAAAATATTACCAAAAGATATAAAGAACGCGATAAAAAGCTCCAAGATCACAAACGGCATATTTGATGTTTGGAATCTGTTGTCTGGTAAGTCCAAGCAGTTGGTGGCATTGTCAGGAATTTGTTTGAATACTGAGCCATTGTCATACATAATGCTGAGTAACCTATCCTGTATAATAAATGGCGATGATGATACGTCCGTCGGTAGAGATGTTTTAATGTCAGGTCCAGTACTAATAACCAAAAATGAGAATTTCACTGATTAGAAAAGTGATTGACCTCTGTGTGAATGTTGTTGACGGGTGAGTACTTTGTTGTCTGTGTGTTTGTGAAAACGTCTGTCAACTGACCCGTGGGATAGCGACAAGATGAATATTCCGAGTTATAGTCGTATTGAACTACAGCGATGGACACTCAGTCCCACTGCTTCAGGCCACTTTTGCCGCTTATGGAATTGAGTGAATTACACGGCCTCACTCACTGATAACTGTCCGACACTGACAGTCAGTTCATTTCTTCCGGGCTCTTAACTGAGCTAGCACAAGGTTTCCAAATAATGCCGAGTATTTACGAAACTCTTGTGATTTGAAAGCTGTGTGCGGGTCGTGCCCATCGCGCTGTCAATTTGCGTTTATCTTTGTTAAACCTCTGTGCCATTCTGTATTGATTACAATGCATAGCGATATGTATTACTCATACTTCGCTATCTGTGCTCTCTGTAGGAGGCGGAACTGATTATGACCTGACTGTTTGGTTTGTTTGGATTCCCACAGTTATTAACAGGACAGGTTTTTTTGTCACATACCCTTTTAGTTTATTGATTTCTTTCTTTTGAATTTACAGTAATGTTTCTCGTAATGGATTCAACCTATGCTCTTGCACGGAAATGTGTCCATAGGCCATGGAACGTCGATTTTTTCATTTTAAAAATCCCGTCGTCAATTATATATGAACTGCGCAAAAGTCATCCTTTCCCATCAAGTTATTTTGCTATACCACTAATTTATAACTTGGTCTGATTCTTCTGATGTACGGGCCAATTTTTTATTACCCACACGAACAAGCTGCATTATTCAAATATGCCCAAACACTATGAACAAATAACAAACAACTATTGAATATTTGGATGGATATCGGCCACGGCTTTATTCCATATTTAACAACTCTAGTGACTAGATCCCTACGGACATGCTGAAATTCCAACCTTTCGGTGTCCGGACGAATCAGCTGATACTATCTTATAAACCACAACCGCTCCCTGTGAAAGTTACTAGGCAAGACCCACGTGATCCTCATGGAATTCATAGGTAATTATGTTAAAGTCATATATTCTCCCTGAGTAATACCGCACCAGGCAAGCCCCACGTCGGATCCCTATGGGAACATAGGCGAATTTATTAAAACCATACGCTCCCTGTGTAATACCACACCAGGCAAGCTCCACATCGGATCCCTATGGAAACATGGGCGAACCATAATCCTGATAATGCTCCCTGTGAAATACCACACCAGGCAAGCCCACATCCCTATGCATCACCCATTTAGGCAGGCAATGTTTCCGGCTACCTGGTCACTGCATGCGAAGCAGCTTCACTTAGTTTGCCAGCAAGAATCCAGCAATTGAACCGAAAGTATATGCCGTGACAAAATTGAAAGATACCAGAAACATTTCTGAATAAATGTGCAAACACACCTCCAAAATACAAGCAATTACTTAAGATGTAACCAGCCCTAAACATTGTCATTCCTGGCAAAGCTTTCCTTGTTACACCAAAACTGCGACAAATAGTTGTAAACCCGGTGAATTTGATATCAGTTGATTAACTTTGCAGGTGTAAGTTAATGCTATCCAAGAAAACATATTGCAACCTTTTACGAGAGCACAGGCAACTCATTTAGAAACTTTCGTTAGTATACACACGTACCTGTTCACGTTAATCGTGAAAATATCGAATAAAACCGTCCCATCACATTCTGAAGAACACATCTAATCACTGAATCAGCCGCAATATATCAACCCACATGTTGCTTCTCAAATTTTGTTTATGTCCGGCCCATACAGAACATATTGGTGATGATATTAGGCTTTAGTATGTTCCTACATCAACTTATATATAACAGTGCAGTTTCTTGGACATTGAAAGGGTCCCAGCGCGACATTGACCTGAATACAGATTTTTTCAAGCCAGGTATCTAGCCTTAAGATTTGAACCCCAAAGAGCATTGTTCTGAGAACATTACTCTGGGCGGTTCACCAGATCGACCAGAAGCAATCGGAAATACGACAATGCGCAATGACAATGAAAGGGGCAAGAAACCATCTTGGTTCTTCTCTTCTCATTTTCATATCATGCATATATTAAATTGATGATAACTGTCATAATCATATAGCCAGAGATCTACATCAATCTGCGTCCTCAGGAAATATAATATCACCCAAAATCAAGATAGTATGTCAAGATATAGCGTATTTTCGGTTGTATCGTCCAGTGAACATAATCGAAACATCTCAAGATCGGCTTTTCTTGAAACTCAACTACTTAGATAAAGGACTGGATGTTATTAATTTACCTCGAATCCTGAGTGATCCAGAGGTACGCAATACTGTACCAAACTATGTTAATTTCACAGAACCTCCTTGCATTTCATATAAGTATACTAAATCTATAGCCACCAAAATATTCAATTACTCTAATGCTGTCAAGGAGTTTGACTGGAACTTATACACGTGGGGGGGCTATAGTTGTGATTGTGAATCGTCGAACTTTATCTATACACCATGCAAACATGTTGTGACTGGTGACCTTGATGTGGTGAGTGATAAGGACCTAAGATTACTCCTGATGAAGGGACCCAAATATAGAGAGCCGAGAAATATAAATCTGAATGCCGATCAGAAGATAGTCCTGTCTGCTTTGGAACAGTACGTTATTGATTGGTCTAAGCGAGAAAAAGTTGAACCTACAGTACTCGATGATTGGCTGGACCTCACCAAGAGCAAGGTCGTTGAAACAATCCGCCATATTGACAGAAGTACCCTTCCCCAAACAAAACAAGTACTGAGAATCCCCAATTCACAAGAAGTTCTAGCAAATCTCCAGAGTAAATTCGTCATAGTCCCAGCAGACAAAGCTCCAAATAATATAATACTCATATGTAAATATTACTATTACCAGGTGCTGGTTGAAGAATTGAGTGCAAACATATTGTCATCAAATACGTCTACTTACTCTCAAACTGGATTTACTCTGGAAGATTTATTTAACAACCACAAAACGTTTCTCAAGGAAAGAGGTATTTGTCTTCCAACCAAACATAACGATATATCAAAAGTATACTGGACTCCCAAAATGCATAAATCGCCATACAAAGCTAGATTCATAGCTGGTTCTAGAAGCTGCACCACCAAGCTTCTTTCAACCCTGTTGGCGAGGGCCCTTCAGGAGGTAAAAGCATTTTGGGAAAGGTATTGCGCCACTATTTCTTAAAACTCTGGCGTTGAATGTATGTGGATATTGAAAAACTCAAAATGTCTTACGGAAGAACTTGATGCTAAAGGTCACATACCGTATAGACATGTCTCCACATGGGATTTCTCGACTCTCTATACCACAATCGCTCATCAGGACCTTATTGACCGTCTAAGTTCATTAATAGTATCTGTGTTCAAGAAAACTGATCGCAGATATATTAATGTCGGCAGCCATAAAGCATTCTTTAGCTCTACTACATACAAGAGATATCATTCATGGGATGTTTCTTTGTTTATAAAGTTGCTTGAATTTCTCATTAAAAATATCTATGTGAAATTTGGCAACACAATATATCAACAGCATATAGGTATTCCAATGGGTACTAAGTGTGCACCCATATTGGCTGACCTATATCTATTCTCTTATGAATATGACTATATGCAGGCGCTTTCAAAAACCGATCCAAACAAAGCCCGTTCCTTCTCATTCACCAAACGCTATATAGACGATCTCCTCGCTGTGAATAATCGCTATATAAATGACGCAGTGAAGGATATATATCCACCTTCACTGGATTTGAAGGAAACTACAGATAACACTACAGTCACATCGTATTTAGACCTATATCTCTAGAAAATGGAGCGGGTATTCTCTCTCGTCGACTCTATGACAAAAGAGATGATTACAATTTCGACATCGTAAACTATCCCTTTCTGGAAAGTAATATTCCAGTGGGACCTGCATATGGCGTATACATATCACGCCTAGTAGCATTTGCTAGATCCTGTGTTAAATATGACGATTTTAATCAACGTCACAAAACATTGTTGCAGAAACTTGTAAAACAGGGCTACACCATCAAGCGCCTCCACTCACAGTTTCTCAAATTTGGCGATACATATCGCATGCTGATAGCAAAACACGAGCGTAGCGTGCAAGATCTATGGCGTTACGTTTCGTAACTTGTGTCTAATTCCGCTTAACCCGGTGTGACGGAAACGGTGGTCCGATGCATCCAGTGTCCGGGGGACACTCGCGTCTAGACGTAAGTGTCCCAAGACACTAAGATCTGGATTTAATTGTCCGTCGGGCATTCAGGTCCGGATTTGGATGTCCTGGGACACTGGCTTCCAGGAGACGAAAGTCCTAACCTGGAGCCCAGTGTCCGCCTCGATTACTACTTCCGATTTTCCATCCAGTTTACACGTGAACATGTTTACCAGGGAGTAGTATAGAAAGGGGAGTTACGGCGTTATTGACCTACTTCCGACAGGTGGCGCCAACAGATCATTTCCGTCTGACCTTTGTGAAGTCACTTCCGGTTCCGGTCATGTGACATAAAGTGACCTTCAACCCTGCCCACGATTTCCGCTATTGTGCGCATTTCCACTATTGTGCACTTCCGATCACGTGACCGAAACCGAGAGTGACCTCACAAAGGTCAGCCGAAAGTGACCCGTTGACGTCACCGGTTTTAACTAGGTCAATAACGCGCTAAGCCCCCTCTCTCTGTCTCTCCCTCCTGCCCAGGAGGTGAGTGGGGACGTAACGAAATGAAAAAACAAGATAATTTTAAAAGAAAATCTTGAAATTTATGCTAAGAAATAGCCAGGTAAGACTGTATCACACATAAGGGCTTTTCCTCGTGATTTTTCGCCTCTTTACTTGTCCGGTGGGAGCTTGTTCACTACAATAAAGAATACAACATATTGGCGAGCATACGTTACAACAAGCCAAAACGAGAAATGACACGTTCTTCTGTTTCTATGAATGCAAGTCGCGATATGTAATTGTTCTATAAAGGTGTGGAAGCTGCCATTCAGTGGGGTAACTAGGCCACTACTTGTATTCCTTTAACGGCATATTCCGTGGGTCTTCCAAAGACGGGGTCAAATTTGCATGTTTTCTATATATCTTGGACTATTTCATACAAACAGTTCCTTGTTTAACCCTACCAGAC
>JAVTVY010052154.1:0-27788 GCA_036873755.1 Hanleya hanleyi | reverse complement strand
GAGAAGCACCGAGATTTTTCTCTGCAGCAATACAATGCCCAACACATGGCATTACTGGGAGACGCACCGAGATTTGTGTCTGCAGCAATACAATGCTCCACACACGGCATTACTGGGAGACACACCAAGATTGGTATCTGCAGCAATACAATGCTCCACACACGGCATTACTGGGAGACGCACCGAGATTTGTGTCTGCAGCAACACAATGCTCAACACACGGTATTACTGGGAGACGCACCGAGATTTCTGCCTGCAGCCATATAGTGCCCCACAGACGGCATTACTGTGAGACGCACCGAGATTTTTCACTGCAGCAATACAATGCCCAACACACGGCATTACTGGGAGACGCACCGAGATTTGTGTCTGCAGCAATACAATGCTCCACACACGGCATTACTGGGAGACGCACCAAGATTCGTCTCTGCAGCAATACAATGCTAAACACACGGCATTACTGGGAGACGCGCCGGGATTTGTGTCTGCAGCAATACAATGCTCCACACACGGCATTCCTGGGAGGCGCACCGAGATTTGTGTCTGCAGCAACACAATCCTCAACACACGGCATTACTGGGAGGCGCACCGAGATTGGTATCCGCAACACACGGCATTACTGGGAGACGCACCGAGATTTGTGTCTGCAGCTATATACTGCCCGACATACGGCATTACTGGGAGACGCACCGAGATTCGTCTCTGCAGCAATACAATGCTAAACACACGGCATTACTGGGAGACGCACCGGGATTTGTGTCTGCAGCAATACAATGCTACACACACGGCATTACTGGGAGACGCACCGAGATTCGTATCTGCAGCAATACAATGCTAAACACACGGCATTACTGGGAGACGCACCGGGATTTGTGTCTGCAGCAATACAATGCTACAAACACGGCATTACTGGGAGACGCACCGAGATTCGTCTCTGCAGCAATACAATGCTAAACACACAGCATTACTGGGAGACGCACCGGGATTTGTGTCTGCAGCAATACAATGCTCCACACACGGCATTCCTGGGAGGCGCACCGAGATTTGTGTCTGCAGCAACACAATGCTCAACACACGGCATTACTGGGAGACGCACCGAGATTTCTGTCTGCAGCTATATACTGCCCGACATACGGCATTACTGGGAGACGCACCAAGATTGGTATCTGCAGCAATACAATGCTCCACACACGGCATTACTGGGAGACGCACCGAGATTCGTGTCTGCAGCAATACAATGCCCAACACACGGCATTACTGGGAGACGCACCGAGATTTGTGTCTGCAGCAACACAATGCTCAACACACGGCATTACTGGGAGACGCACCGAGATTCGTCTCTGCAGCAATACAATGCTAAACACACGGCATTACTGGGAGACGCACCGGGATTTGTGTTTGCAGCAATACAATGCTCCACATATGGCATTACTGGGAGACGCACCGACATTTCTGTCTGCAGCCATATAGTGCCTCACAGACGGCATTACTGGGAGGCGCACCGAGATTTTTGCCTGCAGCCATATAGTGCCCCACAGACGGCATTACTGCGAGACGCACCGAGATTTTTCTCTGCAGCAATACAATGCCCAACACACGGCATTACTGGAAGACGCACCGAGATTTGTCTCTGCAGCAACACAATGCTCAACACACGGCATTACTGGGAGACGCACCGAGATTCGTGTCTGCAGCAATACAATGCTAAACACACGGCATTACTGGGAGACGCACCGGGATTTGTGTCTGCAGCAATACAATGCTCCACATATGGCATTACTGGGAGACGCACCGAGATTTCTGCCTGCAGCCATATAGTGCCCCACAGACGGCATTACTGGGAGACGCACCGAGATTTGTGTGTGCAGCAACACAATGCTCAACACACGGCATTACTGGGAGACGCACCGAGATTTGTGTCTGCAGCAATACAATGCTACACACACGGCATTACTGGGAGACGCACCGAGATTCGTCTCTGCAGCAATACAATGCTAAACACACGGCATTACTGGGAGACGCACCGGGATTTGTGTCTGCAGCAATACAATGCTCCACGTCCGGCATTACTGGGAGACGCACCGAGATTGGTTTCTGCAGCAATACAATGCTACACACACGGCATTACTGGGAGACGCACCGAGATTCGTCTCTGCAGCAATACAATGCTAAACACACGGCATTACTGGGAGACGCACCGATATATTTCTCTGCAGCAATACAATGCTACACACACGGCATTACTGGGAGACGCACCGAGATTCGTATCTGCAGCAATACAATGCTAAACACACGGCATTACTGGGAGACGCACCGGAATTTGTGTCTGCAGCAATACAATGCTACACACACGGCATTACTGGGAGACGCACCGAGATTCGTCTCTGCAGCAATACAATGCTAAACACACGGCATTACTGGGAGACGCACCGGGATTTGTGTCTGCAGCAACACAATGCCCAACACACGGCATTACTGGGAGACGCACCGAGATTTCTGCCTGCAGCCATATAGTGCCCCACAGACGGCATTACTGCGAGACGCACCGAGAGTTTTCTCTGCAGCAACACAATGCCCAACACACGGCATTACTGGGAGACGCACCGAGATTTGTCTCTGCAGCAATACAATGCTCCACACACGGCATTACTGGGAGACGCACCGAGATTCGTCTCTGCAGCAATACAATGCTAAACACACGGCATTACTGGGAGGCGCACCGGGATTTGTGTCTGCAGCAATACAATGCTCCACACACGGCATTACTGGGAGACGCACCGAGATTTTTCTCTGCAGCAACACAATGCCCAACACACGGCATTACTGGGAGACGCACCGAGATTGTCTCTGCAGCAATACAATGCTACACACACGGCATTACTGGGAGACGCACCGAGATTCGTCTCTGCAGCAATACAATGCCCAACACACGGCATTACTGGGAGACGCACCGATATTTTTCTCTGCAGCAATACAATGCTACACACACGGCATTACTGGGAGACGCACCGAGATTCGTCTCTGCAGCAATACAATGCTAAACACACGGCATTACTGGGAGACGCACCGAGATTTGTGTCTGCAGCAATACAATGCTACACACACGGCATTACTGGGAGACGCACCGAGATTCGTCTCTGCAGCAATACAATGCTAAACACACGGCATTACTGGGAGACGCACCGAGATTCGTCTCTGCAGCAATACAATGCTAAACACACGGCATTACTGGGAGACGCACCGAGATTCGTCTCTGCAGCAATACAATGCTAAACACACGGCATTACTGGGAGACGCACCGAGATTTTTCGCTGCAGCAACACAATGCCCAACACACGGCATTACTGGGAGACGCACCGAGATTCGTCTCTGCAGCAATACAATGCTAAACACACGGCATTACTGGGAGACGCACCGAGATTTGTGTCTGCAGCAATACAATGCTACATACACGGCATTACTGGGAGACGCACCGAGATTCGTCTCTGCAGCAATACAATGCTAAACACACGGCATTACTGGGAGACGCACCGAGATTCGTCTCTGCAGCAATACAATGCTCCACACACGGTATTACTGGGAGACGCACCGAGATTTGTCTCTGCAGCAATACAATGCTCCACACACGGCATTACTGGGAGACGCACCGAGATTTGTCTCTGCAGCAATACAATGCTAAACACACGGCATTACTGGGAGACGCACCGAGATTTGTGTCTGCAGCAATACAATGCTCCACACACGGCATTACTGGGAGACGCACCGAGATTTTTCTCTGCAGCAACACAATGCCCAACACACGGCATTACTGGGATACGCACCGAGATTGGTCTCTGCAGCCAGACAATGCTACACACACGGCATTACTGGGAGACGCACCGAGATTCGTCTCTGCAGCAATACAATGCTAAACACACAGCATTACTGGGAGACGCACCGAGATTTGTGACTGCAGCAATACAATGCTCCATACACGGCATTACTGGGAGACGCACCGAGATTTGTGTGTGCAGCAATACAATGATAAATTATTGGGAAAATAATTCGCGCTAAATACATGTATTGTGTGCCATTTATGTGTTACTGGAAAGTACAATAAGCAAATAGAAAAACAACAACAGCACGCTAACTTATGGCATTTGAAAAAAATGATTCTATTTTATGTTACAGCTGTGTAAATATTATGGTCGCAGTTTGATCAGGCGGAAAGTACTGTGCAGAGTTGTGTCCCTTGATTACTGGGAGGCGCACTCCTGGGAGACGCACCGCTACTGCCAGACGCACCGGCTGCAAGCTGCAGTCATCCCTTATTCATTTAGTGCATCGACCTAAGCATCATGTGCGGACTCCTCGTTCACTGAAGGAGATATCTGAAGGAGATGATATCTCCTTCCAAGAGCATGAACAACAAGACACACTTCAGAAATATTTAGACCATATCGCTGTGAATTAGCTGAGAAATCTAGGAAAAATTGACTATGGTTTTGTACAGTGAAGAAGATTTTATGGTGGAAGGAAACTTTGTTATGGGTGTTTATCAAGTACCCGAGGCTGTTAAACTGTTGTCATTGCTTTGCAGTTGTTTGGGACTTTGAGACCGAATTTGCAGCTGCCTATGCTAAGTATATGGACATAGTAGTTGAATTCAAAAGGGCACAGTATTGAAGAAAGTTTCTCAAGACATTGTTTGACAACCTTTGACTTGTAATGTGTCCATAGTGTTAACATGACCACCCCAGTTCATCTACAGGAAAGTCCCATAAGATATATCATATGATGATGTAACTTTGTTATTAAATGTTTGATCTTAGATACAGATTTATGTTGTTCGTCGCTATATAGCTGTAATATTGCTGAACGCGACGTCTAATTAAAGTCTTTCTCTCTCTAATCTAAGGTTTCACACTTCTAGTTGATTTGGAGTTAATGCAGGATTGGCTTTTATTTAGATATTATGTTGATTTGCTTCTGGTATAGGTCATGTTTACTATAACTTTCTCTAGATTATACCGTATTACTATACTTTTAATAACTATGTCGTTGTGCCTATATATCTGTATGTTTGTCAGGCCCATATGGACCGCAAGTAATGAAGCGTTGACGAGATAGTTATGAATTCACTGGGCATACTGGTAGAATGCATGACGAAAAATTATGGGAATCGCCCAGAAAAGTATTTATGAGTCTCAGTCCCTCAGTCGGTCTGTCAGCCAGCACCGCTGTTCACATGAAACCGTTTCATGCATTCAAAAAAATGGGCATATATGTTGTGAAATATCGATTCTTGGCCACCATATAAATGCATAAATTATATGTGAAATGTCGATTCTTGACTACCACATAAATGCATAAATTGTATGTGAAATATCGATTTTTAGCCACCATACTTATCCCAGCAGTTTTATTATATTAACTTTTTCCTTGAGTGAAAATTCATGATTTCTTAAGCTTTCACACTGTATCGGTTTGTATGATGTACGGTAGGCTACATGTATGTTATATTCGAGGCTGATAGTTTAACACGAGGGAATTGTTTTCGGTTCTGAATACTGTTTTGGTAATATAAACATCCTGTCCAATGACCTGTAGGGTCAAGCATTGTCAGTTAACTTCCGTGAGAAATTATATTTGACTGTATTTCCAGTAGGCGTCAGATTCCATCTTCGGTGTTCAGCTATAGGGTTTAACGGCGTGGATAAGTAAATGCACTAGACTTGTACTTGGTGAATCCCAAAATTTGATGTGCAAGTTTAGAAAATGAGACAGTTATCTATTTCCATTGTCATAACTTTTATGAGCATGTGATGGGTTACCATGAGCCAGGACAATATAAAAGAGAATGTTTGACCATTTCCAATTTACAGAATAAGATCCTCTGTCATGTTACCACCGGTACAGCGTCACAATTTGTAAGCTGAAATGAACTACGAGCAGTAAAAGCTATCTACAGCAATGTGTGTGTTCTGTTGTCATCCATTTTAAGTCAAGAGAAAACCACTGGCCGGACCGGAGTCTTCTGATGGGTTTATGCAATTTTACACGGGAACATCGGCGCCCCATACAAGCCCACTTTCCGTCGAGGGTTCTCACAAATGACATTAGCGGGCTTGCTTCAAGATGCCACAGGAACATTGGTTGATGAACAGCGGAATCTTTAAATTTCCACGTCTAAAGTTTCCAGCCTTGCTTGACGTTGTACCGGCGGGATAATCAACTAGAAGACCATGAGACGACAGCTTCAGACGATCGACCGAAGACACTGAGAGTACTAACTTTTGGACAAAATGGCTGAGCCAGAAAAACTGCAAGAGCTCCAGACCATTGCTCAAGGCATCACGAAACCTGTGGACAATTTGTGAACTGATATTCAGGCCAAGGACAATAATCAATTGTAAAGAGAACAGGTAAAGAACCTTCCTTCCTTTTTGCACCTGCTGAGGTATAGCAGACGGTAATTAAGTCACCCAGACGGGGACGGTGACTGATGAAATCATTTGGTGCCCTTGTTTTTTGATCATTATGAAATGTGCGACCCTGTTCACTGCCTCCTTGAACTGCCTTGTAATTCTCACTGGAAGGAATTTCAAACTGGTGTCCACAACTGCCGTGAGTGATGTCCATCTCAGTGATAAGATTTTGACCCAAACACCGTTCATCCAGATTTTAACAGCGACATGTTTCTCCTCTTCCTTGGTGACGTGACAGCGTGTGCCAGAAACCTCTGGAACGAGTCCATTCCGTGGAAACAATATATACAGGTACAGTTTGATTCGTTCTACTTAACAGAACCTTGTAAATGGCCATAGTGATTGAAAACATAACTGTGTTGTGATATATTCTCTGCCTGGACTTCCCTGAACTTTCTGTCTGACGTTGTGAAGTTCCCACTGATTGACAATAGTGCATGTGATGAACAGTGTGTAATTTACAGAACTGGATCATGCCTAACGAACTCTAAGACATTGTATTCTTGTAACTTTCTTGGAACATTTTGGATTGAATCCTCAGACAGGTTGGTAGCATGTATTGAACGCGAGGTTTAACCTTAACTTTCTCTCTCTCCCTTGAACGATCATGTTATATGTGCCATAATCATGCCTTATATGAACTGTTGACATCTCTCGTATATTGTGCATGCTTTGTTAATTATTGATAATGTTGCATGCCCAATGGAGTTGATGAATCAATGGTGAAACTGGTAGATTGCATGAACTCCTTTGTGGCTGATAAATTTAGTGATTTGCAGATTGATAAATCTAGCCTTTGACCTTTGGATGATAATGTTGTGAGGTGGTTCCACAATGATGTTTTATTAGGACATTTATCGCGATTAGTTGCCATAATAGTGTAGCTGGTAAGCTAAACACTTAACGCAATATTGGCTAAATGGAACTAAAATTGTCGCGTCTATGTTGATAGGTCCTAAGATACACTGAGTACATGTACGTACTAGTGGTTATAGCATATGAATGCTTGGTATATGCTAAGAAAGCATGTTCGTGTTGGTTGACGAGCCTTCACAATCCCCGAGTAGGCTATGAGAGCCTGGATATAGTGAATATTTGTGGTTATTTGTTTATTTTGGATCCTCAGATATAAGTCTAAGATGTTGGATGACAAATTGGTTTCAATTAACACGTATTGGCAACTTCGTTAAGTTCGGTACAAATTGTGTCCAAGTCAACCATAAGTTTCTAGCTTTCATAATGAGTAACATGTAAGGTCCAAATGTTAACCTTGCGGATGGGGTACCGTATATTGAATTAGCACAGACGATGCTAGAGAAACCTGATACTTGGTGACAGTTATCGAAGACTGTTTGAGACATAACCACAGAATAATTGTGTCTGTGGTGAATATTTTTGTTGCAACAATATTGAGATGCCATGTAGTGGTATGAATTGGATAATGCGCGTTGTCATTTTGTGCAGAATACTTTTGTCATAACTGATCGAGTTTCCCCGTGTGAATCCTTTCTCTTACATCATACTTTTTCTTGCAGTGAAATGGTATGTTAATTCTGTTTCGGAATAAGTATGTTCTTATTGGTGTAGGCTGGAACGTAGAGTCTGATACTCTCTATTCTGAAGAATTCGCATTTCAGATATGATTCAAATGCCTAACATTGCCATTCGCAGCCACTTGAATGTTACCAGAATTATTGCCCGTTTGAATGCCACTTCTTGACAGGCATTGAATATGGCAATTGATGTTGACATGTATTTCTTTAACCATGGATTTGCTTGGGACCCTTATCGCGCTTTTGTATATCTTTTGCACACATTGTAATCTGTATGGCTATTGTTCTCAAATTTTGTTTCACTCGGTGACATTGTAATGCATGACCTGCAGATAGACAGTGCTCTGGAGACTGTTCTACGCGATTACGTTTTTTCCAACTTTGTATCCTCCTTTGTAATGTTTTTGTTTTTGCTTTCATTTCTTTTGTCACTCTTGCCAGTGGGTGTGCGTTTTGGTGCACGAAACGTACTCTCACTTGAAGTTAAGTTTTGGTGTATCAGTGGTTGTTGATCTGATCATTCACGCAGTTTCTAGCACCATTTCTTGACTTCTTATTATTGTATTTTTCTTTTGCTTATCTCTTGTTTCACTGTTCTGACATTTTCATGTATTTCTCTGCTGTTCCGCATATATATTTTGTTTTGATTTTCATCAACATGTAATGTGTTGATAAACTATTTTGGATTTGAAGCTAATGTATGAATTTTCCAGCAATTGTTTTGATATTGTGCTTTGGACACATTGTTTTGACATGTCTCACATACCTAGAGTACTTTCATTGAGAAATGATAGTAAATATGACCTTATGACCTTACGCTATGAACATGGACTACGGTAATTGAATAAATTGTTTCTGGTATTTGACCGATATTTCTGATAACGACCTTAGCTATTCATAATGGACTATTCTCTGACGTTTTGTTTTATTATTCTTGCTGCCTTACGCATTTTGTGTTTATACTTTGAGATGAATGAACGATCTTTCATTGTTGGAAGATCTGTGAAATATCGATTCTTGGCCACCATATAAATGCATAAATTATATGTGAAATGTCGATTCTTGACCACCATATAAATACATAAATTGTATGTGAAATATCGATTTTTAGCCACCATACTTATCCCAGCAGTTTTATTATATTAACTTTTTCCTTGAGTGAAATTTCATGATTTCTTAAGCTTTCACACTGTATCGGTTTGTATGATGTACGGTAGGCTGACAGTTTAACATGAGGGAATTGTGTTCGGTTCTGAATACTGTTTTGGTAATATAAACATCCTGTCCAATGACCTGTGAGAAATTATATTTGACTGTATTTCCAGTAGGCGTCAGATTCGATCTTTGGTGTTCAGCTATAGGGTTTAACGGCGTGGATAAGTAAATGCACTAGACTTGTACTTGGTGAATCCCAAAATTTGATGTGCAAGTTTAGAAAATGAGACAGTTATCTATTTCCATTGTCATAACTTTTATGAGTATGTGATGGGTTACCATGAGCCAGGACAATATAAAAGAGAATGTTTGACCATTTCCAATTTACAGAATAAGATCCTCTGTCATGTTACCACCGGTACAGCGTCACAATTTTGTAAGCTGAAATGAACTACGAGCAGTAAAAGCTATCTACAGCAATGTGTGTGTTCTGTTGTCATCCATTTTAAGTCCAGAGAAAACCACTGGCCGGACCGGAGTCTTCTGATGGGTTTATGTAATTTTACCCGGGAACATCGGCGCCCCATACAAGCCCACTTTCCGTCGAGGGTTCTCACAAATTACAATGTGAATTTTGGATGGAGGGGACATTCTTGTTATCCAATGAGAGACAACCAGTCCGGTGACAGACATCATGTGACCCAGCGGTATTTTAATTAGTTTTACGTAATTCCAGTGTCAACGTTCGAAAAAGTATCCAGCAACTTATACAAAGACAGCAAATTTAGTGAACACTAATGACGAAATACAAGAAGAAAAAAAAACGACATTTTGTTTGCACTATTGCTAGTTCATATAGAAGCAGAGGAAGAGCTGTGATAAGAACTGACCGAACAGTGATCTCTTGGTGATCACTGGAACGGCAAATGCGGGTGGATTCGAAAAGCGATCAAATGGATCAGGTACAGCAGATAAACTCGCACAAACTCTGCAGGGTTCATTATGCTGAATAATGAAAATGGTAATGGTGTTTCTTTCATAATTATAAATTTCATTTCTTGTACACTGATCCATGTCCCTATACTATCCATGTTCACATCTCTTGTACACATATCCGCGTCCCTATACTATTCATGTCCATCCTCTGTACACTGATCCGTGTCCCTATACTGTCCATGTTCATTCCCTGTACACTGATCCACATCCCTATACTATCCATGTTCATCCCTGTACACTGATCCATGTCCATATGCTATCCATGTTCATCCTCCGTACAATTATCCATTTCCTTACACTATCCATGTTCCTGTACTATCCATGTTCATCCCCTATACACTGATCCTCGTCCCTAAAATATCCATGTTCATCCTCTGTACACTGATCCGTGTCCCCAATTTGTCCATGTTCATCCCCTGTACACTGATCCATGTCCCTGTACTATCCATGTTCATCCCCTGTACACTGATCCGTCCCTGTACTATCCATGTCCATCCCCTGTACACTGATCCGTGTCCCCAAGCAGTCCATGTTCATCCCCTGTACAATTATCCATTTTCTTATGGTATCCATGTTAAATTCTATTCACTCACTCACTCATCCCCATGTACACTTATCCATGTTCCTGTACTATCCATGTTCATCCCCTGTACACTGATCCATATCCCAACCTTGGTGATTATATCATGATGTGAAGTAACCCGAGGGGTCAACAGATATACAATGCTGCAAAACTTTGTGTCACTATAACCGGCCAGATATTGTTCCAATTATTTGTCAGGTGACCGGGTTATAGTATCACATTCATATTTAGGCCTATAACTACGACCTGATTAGGTGAGTAGTAGGGTTTAACGTTGTTTTCAACCTTGTTTCAATCATATCACGACGGTGCCTATACATGTGCCAGAACACGAGAGTGCTCACAGTTCCTATTACCCTGGACACTAATCAGCCCAGCCAGTACAGCACCCGGTCACCCATCCAAGTATTGACCGAGCGTTAACGTTGCTCAACTTCGGTGATCTGACGAGAACCGGCGTGTTCATCGTATCGTACATGGAAATATTATTATTTTACGATTTCGTACCCAAATTATCCAACTTTATACCGGGAAGGATTCTATTCGGGTGTCATATTTATTCTAGAAGCTGGAAAATTGTTATTAAATACCCACTTTTCGTTATTTCGGACAGCGTGTTCCCCAATCTTTCCCAGTGTGCTTTGCGCTACGCTGCATTTACCCCTGTAGGGGTCTCGCTATGTTTTGCAGGATTCCTGCAGAAACCAAGAACTGTTCTATCTGACTGTTTTACTGATCGCAAAATGTATATTTATCTCGAAATACACTAAACAGTTAGTCAGTGTATTTCAAAACGCCAGTTTCACACAGTTTGAAGGCAGCTTTGTGACAAATATATATCGGTGAGTAGCGACTGATATCAATTCGTCCAGTTAGACGGTCGCCATATTCCTTTACTGTGGCAACAGATGACCTTGGGTCATCTGCGGGACAGTTCGTCAAACCCTTACAGCGCTGAATGGAGAGACGCAAAGCAGAACGAAATGAATGCCTGGTAGAGCTTGCGTGTTCCCCTGGATGTTTGCATGTCAAAAGTGTTGGGAACCACTAACTGACTTGACAAAATACACTCTCTAAAAATAACTTGTGTGAATAGTTCACTCAATTACAAGTGGAAATTCATCCCACTCGAGTTTGAGTGAAATTCACTCAAGTGTGAGTGAAATGCATTCAATTTTCAGTGAAATTCGCACTCAAATTTCACGCAAGTTTGAGTTGATAACTTACTCAAGTTAAGTGAAGTTGATTTCAATCAAATCGAACTCGCTCAACTTCAGTGCATTCACTGAACTTGAGTGAAATGTTTCACTCAAGTGCTTGAGTGAGAGGAATTTCCACTCTTACTTGAGTGAAATTTCACTCAAAGGTTTCAGAGATCAGGAAGAGAGTGACTATTTCGACATATATTTATTAATGACGACTGTCGAAAAATTTGTGTTTCTCACTAATATTTTGGAAGTCACTGTCCTCTTACAGAAAATCTAGTTAGATAGAAATGTCTATATCTAAAAGGGTGCCGTGTCAGCACGATTAAGAGTACCGGTACTGAAGCTGACTTTCTGCTTCTAAATTCCACTCATTGATACGGAAGCCAGTTCGTGCCACTTATTTTTTCTCCAGCTATCTCGTAATTACGACTTTTAAAATCTAACATTGAAGTAAAGTCTTCCATAGTAATAAAGACCCATGTTTCTCAGACCCTAACATTTTTTTAAAAGCCGTAGGTTTCACTAATGACTGACAGGTATAAATTCTCAAGATCCCTTCTTTTTAAGAAATTGCTGCGATTTTTCTTGAAGAAAAAAAAAGAAATAAAATAAATTAAAATGGTTTGGATGGAGAGTTGAAAAGGTGTCCATACATCACTTTCAATTTTCATTTTCAGGCCTTTTTGTGTTGAAGGCAGCCGAGAATTTCCAAAATATGGAAGCTTTTTTGAGTAGTTGCTCCGGCAACAAATTTTGCAACTAATAGCCATGTTGGTTAGACATGCAACGTACGAGTTGTATGACATACTATTTATTCCATCATGCTAATTGGGTTCGAGCCCAGCATGATATATTTATCAGTATGGTTTTTCTTTTTAGCATTTTGACGCTTTAAATAATACGAAATATGGAAATAAAACTTCAAGTGATGTTATAAGATTATTTCCTAACCTTTGAACTATTTCATGGATATTCTAAGGATAACAACTTCTTTGTTGCTGTGGAGCTAACGACTTCTTTATTGCTGTTGAGCTGACAACTTCTTTATTGCTGTGGAGCTTGTTATCCATAGAATAGCCTTGCGTTATATACGCCGACTTCTAAACGCCTATCAAAGACAATGTTTCAGACACGGAAACAAAATGCACTGGATACTCTCTCGTTAATTAATAAAATACGGTTGTGAAACAGAAAAATCGCGGTAAGGAAGGTAGGGCATACGCTTATTAAATGAGCGTCCATCATGTACGACACAGCCACAAGGGCTCGTTACCGTTGTTAACTGGTTTATTAGGTCGATTTTGGAGAAGGGGGAAGTGTCGGGGGAATAAAGGTTTCTGTACTCCCTCGACCACCATGATGATAATTTTGACGAGATTGTTGGGATTTTAGTCTTCTTCGGTTTGGTTTGTATTTCCAACAATCAGTTTGAATTAGGACGTTCTTGAAATACCTCAAAGCAGATTTCGAGCACTATTAGTTTTATTTACTAATATATCACAGTTTTCTAGTATTTTGCTTCAGTTGCATATTCGTACCACTGTATATCGCATGGTGTATCTGAATTAATGTTCAGGCACATTTGTTTTACAAACGTGTATTTAAATGAAAATCGCCATCGTCTGGTTAGAGTTATACCCCCTAATAACGCATGTTTAGCAATGACAAACTCAAGCATTTTGCTCGCGAGTCGAAATGGTGCTGTATATAACAACTTTCGCTTGATCATTATTCCTCTTGGTTTTGGATATTTGATCTGGGATTTTTTTTTATATAAAAACACTTTATAAACAACGGAGAACATATGCATTCACGTTAGATGTGGGGAAGATTGTGGATAATGATAAAGATAACTTATATACATTGTATATCTGTTGCACACAACAGGCGAGTAAATTATGTCCTTTAAGAGGTTAGAGAACCACAGCTCCAAAATGGAGGTAAAAAGGATCGTTTTTGCTCGATGAAGTCAAGAACATATCGAACTAATAGACATCCGGCATAGAGGACCATGGACATATATATCTGCATCGCATGGTATTAAATAAAAAATAATTATATAATAAATAAAAAAAAATGTCGTCTGTCTTATTTGCATAGTAATAGACAACATGTTATGCACTCTGTTAAAAATTATAATATGCTCATTGGAAAATCACTGTTATATACTACATGTAACGCTATATGAGCTAAGTCGCCTGAATATTTTGGAATGTTATAGATATTAAGCAAAAAAGATATCAAGCAAAAACGACCTTTTATACCTCCGTTTCCAACCTGTTAAATCACCAGTGGCTAAAGAGGAAAGGACCATGTATGTTTAGATGGGTAAATGGCCCCAGAACAGGTGCGGTAGAAGGGCCAAAAATAAAATATTGCTTATTCAAGAAATTGTTCAGTTGGCATGAAGTACAATATTATATTGTATACTAACTCAGAAAAGTTTCAAGCCACTGAGTCTCATCATTCTCGAATACCAGGGCTGTGAAGTAGTGCATTCCTGCAAAATTGACAAGTTTGAGGCGAAAACACCTCATATTTCTTTCTATAGACATATGAAGATAAACGATAACCAGAACCAGTTTGATACAGCATACTCGCTGTTCCGTTACGTAGTCGTAGACCAAATCTAATTCTGGTTATCTTTTATCTTCACATGTTTACAGAGAACAATAAGAATTGTTTTCACCGCAGAATCAACTATTTTGCCCAAATGCACCACTTTACGACCCTGTTACTCGAGAATCATGAGACTCCGCGCCCTGAATTTTTTCTGACTTCATGCCAATTGAACCATTTCTTGTAGTGGAAGTATTTTATTTTGGTACTTCTATATTGTATGGGGCCATTACCCATCTAAACATACAAGGTCCTTTCAACTTGAAACAGAGATATGTAATTTTCTCAATACGGTCTCTACTAGCAAGAACCTTTTTTTCATGACAAAAGGGTGTGTGTTCGAATAATCTTAATACATATCCGATCATCGCTTCCTAATTGTATTTGTCGCTCTAGCTATGATAGGATATTAATTATCGTTGATAGGATATCAATTTATTAAGATTGGATTCTACATATACTCTCATCAGAAAAGCGCGAAAGGACAGAATATTCCGATTCTGAAAGCGTAACAGAACACATTGCGGGAGGTAACTCGAAAAGGAAAACGTGAAATATGACATCAGCTCTCAAATATGAAGCAAACGATTTAAAAGAGTTGCCTCCTCCTGGCAGATTGGACTGATTCAGCTTCACACAGGCACATGATCCAAGGCACTCGCAAACTAATGGAATGAAATATTCCAGGAAAAAATAAAGAAATAAAACACCACTGGTATGTGGTATACACCGGGTATATGCCTATACTATAACTATATAGGGTATAGACATATATAACCGGTGTATACTACCTGACGGGGTAAACGCATGTACATACCGATATGTAATGCATATCAGTAGTGTTTTATGTTTATAGACTGTGATTGATAATCCATTAGATTTCGAGTGCCTTAGCATGTGATGTACCGCATGGTGTGTATTCATTCTACAACCACTTATTCGATAAAACCAGGTGAAAATTTCAACCTATTTTAACAGTTTCAAGTTTATATTATCGGATAGAAAATCGATCAGCCAGATTTATAGTTCAGTATGACTATACGTTTCCAGATATCCATGTGTATTTGTTCTCCGGGAGTTTCGATTCCCCCCCCCCCCCCCCCCCCCCCACCCCCAAAGTTGAATTTCTTCTCATGATGTGAAAAATAAATGGGAAAAGTATTACATCTATACATTAATATAATTATCTTCGTCATCAGTGGCATTCATTCTGGGCTAGATGATCAGAGCTTTTCGAGTACCCACTGGGTCATAATACCCAAGGCACAAGGATTCCCTAGCCCATATAGTCAAGATTCCCACCTGAGAGGTACACCACTGGAAGCGACATCATACAATACAAGGGCGGATGCAGCGAAAATTCATCGGGGGGGTCGACTATCACAGCCCAACAGACGAGGGCCAGGGGCCGCCTAGGCCCCGGAAGCTCCGGGTGCCTAGATCGCCGGAGATGCGTTCTGGGGGTTTTCCCGGAAATAAAACTGATCGTAATGTATGCCGATTTATGGTTCTATTTTCACGATTTTTTTCGCAATTATAAGCACGCAATGATATTGAAAAAATCGCACCTCATGCCTGCATCCATTTAACTTTCTAGTTTAACACATACAAAACGATGACTTTTAGTTCATGGAAGGGAAACCAATACGCCTACCGCTACGATTCATTCACACAAAGATAAAATAAGGAAATCCTCACAGCCGAACAGGCGAGGGTCCAGGGCCGCCTAGGCCCCGGAAGCTCTGAAGTCCTAGATCTCCGGAGAGGCATTCGCATCTTCCCGGAAATAAATTCGAACAAATTAATGCAGATGTATGCTTCTATTTTCACATTTTTTTTCGCATTTATACGCACGCATCGATATTGAAAAAACATACTTCATGCCGGAATCCATTTGACTGTCTAGTTACATTTAACACATAAAAAAACGATGACCTTCACATCATGGAACATTAGAACCAATATGATACCGAATCATTTACACAAGCTAAAATAAGCGAATCCCCACAGCCCGATAGGCGAGGGTCCATGGGCCGCCTAGGCCCCGGAAGCTCCGGGGTCCCAGGTCGCCGAAGATGCGTTATACGCTTTTTCCCGGAAAGAAATCTGAACACGATGTATGTAGATTTATGATTCTATTCTTACGTTTGTTTCGCATAAGCAGGCACCGATATTGAAAAATATGCCTGACTCCATTTGACTTTCTGGTTTAACATAAACAAAACAGGCCTATAACACACCACTACACCTGGTGCGCTCGCGGCGATAATATATGATTTTAGATACATATTAAAACTCCAACGGAAATAGTACACTCACAAACTACATGAATAGATGATAGTCTGTTTCATACACCCATAGATACTCTAATTACATAATTCACATTCGTTGTTTTGCAGGTTTCATGGGGGCGCGCGGACCCTGACCTGGGGATTACTTTTCCCGTTGGTACGAGCGTATAATAAGTAGTTCACTCATGTTCAAAACTGAGTGGGTGTTCCCAACAGGGTTGTCTGCCATTACCTCAGATTAAACGCCCCTCCCCAACAACATCACTTGAGCAAAACAATACCCAAACCACCAGTCAGATTTTCGTACAGGATTCCCGCGCGAGCAGCACACCGCCTGAAGTGACATTATATATCGTAAGAGCGATGTGTGCGGAAAGTTCAGATTACTTTTCAATTCTGCATTATACCTCTTCTGACCTGGCGTTAAGAACAATGATCTTGAACTTATTTCCGCCGTTTATATGAGGCGACCATATGAAAAGTAGTTCGCTTATGTGCAAAACTGAAGGAGTTATTCGGTTGGATTCAAATAGCCTATAGTATTGGACCCTCCTATGGAGGGCCAATTACTGGCTGATGCTGCAACAACAACATTTTTCCAGTTAAACGGCAGATTGTGAAATCAAAAACGAGACCGGTCTACGTCATGAGTCGACTGAGATAGTCACGTGATTGTGTGTGAAGATTTTGGTGGCTTCTATAAATAGTGATCCAATGAGAATGTTCGTCTGAATTCAACATGGCGCGGTTCAAGTGACGAATCGCTGATGGGAAGAAAGCTGGAACAGCACACTGACATTGTCTGTTAATAATGTGTGCGAGGGTGTGTTCGTATACGTCATAGCGACGTCGTAAATGACGAATTCTTCTATTGGTTGCAGGGACATACATGGAGTCTACCTTCCGAAGCGCATGCTCCATTTCACAGGCTCACTCCACTATGCCCCTGCACCCAATAGCGGAAGATGACCTTTACGACATGGCCATGACGAATAGGGAAAAACCCACGCCCACACGGTTCAGTTTGAATCCGACCGAACAACTCCTTCAGTTTTGCAAATGAGCGAACTACTTTTCATATGCCCTGCCATATAAACAGGGGAAATAATATCTAGATCATTCTTTTTAACGCTGGGTTAACATGGAAAGTGTTCTGAATGTTCGACAAACATAGGTTTTACTATATATGATGCCACTTCCGGCGGTGTGCTGCTCGGGCGGCAATCGTGTCCGAAAATCTTGTTGGTGGCTTGGCTATTATGACCTGCACCTGGATTCTTGCACAAGCAGACAATGGCACGTATGGCGCCACCCAAAACTCCAAAAGATCGCAACGCTCAAAGCCTGGGACGACCATTAAAACAGGGGTCTGTTGACGGGAGGATCACCATAGCCTGGGACGACCATTGAAACAGGGGCCCGTTGACGGGAGGATCACCATAACCTGGAACGACCATTACAACAGGGGCCTGTTGACGGGAGAATCACCATAGCCTGGGACGTCCATTACAACAGGGGCCTGTTGACGGGAAGATCACCATAGCCTGGGACGACAATTAAAACAGGGGCCTGTTGACGGGAGGATCACCATAGCCTGGGACGACCATTACAACAGGGTCCTGTTGACGGGAGGATCACCATAGCCTGGGACAACCATTACAACAGGGGCCTGTTGACTGGAGGATCACCATAGCCTGGGACGACCATTACACCAGGGGCCCGTTGACAGGAGGATCACCATAGCCTGGGACGACCATTACAACAGGGGCCTGTTGACTGGAGGATCACCATAGCCTGGGACGATCATTACAACAGGGACCTGTTGACGGGAGGATCAGTCGTCACGTTTTAACTGACGCTGCCTAGTAATAACTCAGCCGAACAGTTTCCGGACAACATCTTAACCAATATACGTCCAACAGCTGCCGCGCCGTTACATGTACCCGGACGATGGGAATGTGACCCGGCGGATATCCAGTACCCTTACACGTGATACAACGTGCAAGATGGATCGGTGTGGTACGAAGTACTGTTCGAGGGAGGCCCGGAGGCCAGTACAACACGCCCTCTGCGTTCTTGACAGCCTTGTACGGTCTCATGGCGAATCAGAAGGGAGTACACAACCAGAACAATAGAACTCAACCACTCCCGTTTATCAATGTCGTGGACATGAAAATTCCATTTGACGCCTGGGGGCTAGCGTCGTCTTTAGCGTTAGCCCGACGTTACAGCAGCTGTTGGAACTATCGCTACAGGGCTATGTAGGATCTGCCATTCTAGCAGGCCAAAGCCATTATGGAGCTGAATGCGGGTTTGTAGGGCTCTACCTTTATTTGGATGTGATCGCCGCAATTTCCCCATTGCTACGCGTCTGTGCGGTGACAGGGCAATACGGAGTTCAAGACATTCAAATCTTCATACGCATCCTCTATCTACCAGTCCGACAGACCGACATCCGCACCATCGAGATTGATCTAAGGGATGGCGCAGGACGACCGATCGTATTCGATCGTAGAAAATAATGCTTACACTTCAAAACCAATCGCTCAAGCTTGCATGATGAAAGTGCCTTACCAGTGCGATGCACACAACTACGTGTACTATTACACCAAGCAAGCCTGAGGTGGTATGTCCGTCATTAACGGCACGACCATTCAACTTTCCTCCCGCTTGTGACATAATTGGTATGCAAGTCCCGGGTGATGTGTCAGCAATGTTCCCATCCGAGAGATGGTCAAAGGTCGAGCCAAAGGAGAAGGGCACCATGCCCGTGGCCCAGAAACGCAGCACCAGGCGATGTGCAACCAAGCGACTACACACTGGCGATCCACCTTCTTGCAACTAAACTTGTCGTTGTTGTCTTCACCGTAACAAAAGTATGTCTTGGAAGAAAGCACGATCATGGCATCCCCGGGGCACTCAGGCCTGCAGAGACAGGGAGACCGCTTGTCTGACGCGTAGTGCTGTCGCCGAGGCAGCGTCGTAACGGGCTCGCGGTTGGGATTTCATCAGGGATTCCCAGTCCGGGCAGGACAGGGCCATATATCCGGAAACGGTATCCAACTCGATCAACTCGCGGTCCGCCGTATCTAAAAAGATGCGCATGATGTTTGTACAGAAATTCCAGAACACGTATTTTGGCATATTGGTAGACCATGCAATCCTAAGAGGAGGTTGTAAGTCATTGTCCTTTTGCTGGACGTAGGTCTTGACGTCAATGGGAAGCAGGGACGAGTTGATACGTCCGAGGGCTTGTTTTAAGTCCTACTTATTATTGTACGTGTAAATTCATTTTTAATTCATTTGTAAACATTCACAAGAGGACGAAATTCGCGTCCCCAAAACAACAATTTGTCTGGTCACACAGGACAGCGCTCGCGAGTACAGGTCAGAAATATATTGATGACCGTCACATTCGAAACTGACCAATGTTTTCCTTCGGATCAAAACACTGCATATTTGTTGTCCACCATTTTATTGCCCCAACAAGAGCAAATCAAATTTCACACAACAGTATATTGTGATTGAATTGAGGGAAAAATTGTGGGAGTAACCTACAAAACCTATTTCCACTTAGCCTGTCCTATCCACCGCTCAGCTCTATTCTGGAGTATACGTTGTCCCACAGTCGATATATAACATTTGAATATGGATATCAATCGAAACAGACTGTCATTTCGAGAAACATTGATCCACATATAGAATGACTAAGTATGATATGATTTGCTATTCCCAATAAACGAGACTAAAATATGTTCAATAATAAAACAATCAGTAGAGACTCTTGAAATCTCTTAGCATCGTGGGGCGTGGTGTAATGAGATTGTGACCTGCGACCTTGGAGCCTGGTCCTGGGAAACGGGTCATGTGGGGCATGGGGCTGCTTGGAGTGTTTCCAGAAAGGCTAGGCGACGTAATCGGTGACATCAAAAGTAGCAGAGAAAGTCACTCGTGAACGCAGTACATATCTTCCTATACACTAGACCATAGGGATGGGTATGCGACCATTGGGAATGTAGCTGTATCTTCAGAGGTACCAGTGAAAACTATGGAGAGAAATCATCAGTAGTAGAGAAAGCACAATTTCTGTGGTGTAAAGTGTGTATATGTTAGACACCACTGGTTCATCTATGGCGTCCATGGTGTCATATTCAAGCTCACGTTGTGTAGATTAACAATTGGATGCTGGCCATGTTGACAGATGAAGTCATGTGGCGCATGCGCAGTCGATGGGTAGTAAGAAATGGTCGATGTGCATGGGAGTGTTTGGATGATACGTGGGCCATTCTTGGCGCAAATTGGTCTGTATTGTTTTGTATGGAAGCTCTTCTGGTGTAGAGTCATTGAGTGTCCTGGTGTTGGTGTGACTGTGATATGCGCATGCTCAATCTTGGAGTAGTAGAGAAAGGGCCTTTAAGGTGTGTCATTGGTAGGCATTGTGATCTCCTTGATCGGGTAAAACACGTCCCCTCATAGACCGAACCCTGTGATAAGGCTAGATTGAATCGATATCCTTAATCCTTAAAGATCGCTTCAACATAGCTGCGTAGACGGGCGAGGTCGATCAGGTAGAAACTGTACAGATCTTGAATAGGGCGGTGGCGATGGAAACACAGTCGGATGTTTACCGGGCTGGCTGATACACCGGTGAAATTGGCCATGGACATAGGCGCCAAAGTGACGATACTGAACGATTCTCTATACCGGGAACATTTCTCAGCACACGCTCTGCTCCCACCAGATAACACTTTGTCAACGTATGATGATAGCGTGATCCCACTGAATCAGATTGTACATCTACCTTTCTCGTGACTGATGAGATTAAACTTATTTGATTAACTCGGATTTAAAGTTTCAAGGAATGGCGTGATCATTCAATCGGTCGGCATAGTCTCCGCATTTCCCTCAGCGGTTTTTAACTTTTAACCCAAAAGTGACATAAAACGGTGACATAATGAGCACGTCGTCTCCTATCCTCAGTGTGCGAAGAAGAGAAAGGCGAACTAGAACGTCTATGACGGGATGATCGAACCATCGCGTCGGAAATAAAGCGAAATCAGACTGCTTTGACGTGAAGTTAGCAAGGTCATTATCCCGGATAAATATCCTTTACTGACGACCTAGGAACTGTCTGCCGAGTTTCACCACCACGTTCTTTGCCAATCTGGATAAGGGATCTGCAGGATAATAAGTACTTAACGGCGATCATCGCTAATAAAGGAGTTTTTCAGTATTGCCGGATGCTATTCAGCTCCAAGTGCCTTCCAGAAAATCGTATCTTCCGTACTCCATGGAAAATAGTCGAATGAATCAACCTTCTCGACGACATTGACATCCATGGCCGCACGAAGGAATAGCATGATAAGCAACTGGAGCTAGTGCTCGACAGACTAGCTGAGTATGACATCAGGCTGAATCCTGACAAGTGCCAGTTTTGCAGGACGAACATGTCGCCCCCGGGTGTCCAGCCATCGGACTCTAACGTGGATCTTCCACAGTCGAGCAGTGTAAAAGTAATTGCATCGTTCCTGGGCACGACAAATTTCTATTTGAAATTCGTCCCTCACTATGCAGAGATTACAGAACCTTTGAAACGGTTACTACACAAAGACGTCATATGGGAAAGGACAGACGCACAAGGTCAAGTCTTCTGCGACTTGAAGCAGAAAATCGCTTCTGCTTCGATGTGTGTTTCTCTTCGATAGGAAGTTTACTTTAAGGACTGATTACCATGGCGCACACCACCATTCTAGCTACTTCAGGTTCTGGCTACAGGCCATAACGAATCTACCGATTGTCTGGTCGCGCATTTAATACACTGCTGGTTCCAAGAACCAAGTCTTGGATATGCTCAGCAAATTGATCAAAGATGAACTCGAACGACAAACGGCTGTGTGATAGATATCAAGTTGGACTACTTTGTTACCTCGGCAGAGTTGGAGACCTTTCTTCAGCGAATATCACCTTGACGCGTGTCCTTCACTTCGTACAGAATGGTTAGCATCTACGCCAACCTATTGATCTGGAAACCTACTTCCACGTAAAAAAGGAACTTTCTCTGTTCGATGACGGCTGTGTATCACATGGAACGCATGTGGTCATCGCATAGAGAGAAAATTTTACAAATGACCCACAGGGATCATGGATGGTGTTCTTATAATCAGCCGCATGCCCCTCTATGTCGGTGGCCACCAAAACAAAGTTCGGTGGAGCTCGTATCAAAGTTCGGTGGCGCTCGAAGTGTCATCGGTACCTTGTTCAAGAGGTAACGGGGGTGCAGGCCTTTTTTTCTCTATGGCTCGTTGTGTTTTGGCGACCAAGAGGCGTTTCGCTTCATGGTTCGATCTTTGACCCAAGTTTTATCAACACATCACACAAGAGATCACCCAAGACTCACAGATCCCTCGGACAGCTCGTTAGGAGCGAGAGGAAACTTTTGATGATGCTTCCGAGCACGTTGAGTACGACGGCAAAGACGGGCAGCTCACCCTCCGGCTTGCTGGGTGTAATAATCCACATAGTTGTGGTCATCGCACTGGTATTGCATGATACAAAGTTGGAAGAACTTTGAATTCTATCGGTTGCCTTATATCGATGGCGATTGTATGTGGCCAGGTCACGTCATTGAAACTTTGCGTGATTTTATCTTCGTATTCCCCTAGCACTGGGCAGAGACACGGGGCATCGATATTGCCGACCTCGGTGATCAGGCTGAGAAAAGCGCACACGAGATGCTCCGTCATCATGAAGTGGCCTGGTGTATAGAGTTGCACGTGTTTTCTCGTTACACAAATGGACGGGTGGTCCAAGCGTAAGGACTTACAGCGTCCCGACATGCGTACACTTCGTTCTGCGCTCGTACATTTCACGTTGAGGACGTGCCGATGACGTCACCGATTCAATATCAAACATCGATCTCCAACTGAACGCAACATAAAAAGATGTGGAAAAAGATGCCGGCGTACTGACAAGGAGTCATATGACCCCACAGGTCAGTATTCTGAGTGTATATCCCAAAACATCACAACAACCCACGATGATCCCTCTGATGGCTTGTATCTCAGCCACGCTTTTGTTGTAGATGTTCATGTGGACATCTTGAAGGACATGACCACACGGCCCCTATCACCAGATTGAGCGGTATTAGATACAAATATTCAACAGCAATGATGTAATAGCCCTAAGTCATTTGATGAAAAGTGATTAACTTTGTGACCGTTAGATAATAAGAAACAGCCCAAACGGGGAAATATTAGTATAAATGCAAATTCTTATTCAGTGACACAATTCAAAAGCCCTTTTTTCTGCTACCACCCGCGTGCATCGTTCACAATTCCGCAACTGAAAATGTGGTTTCTCTATTACTCGCCCAAGATCAACAGCGGGCTACGATAACTTGAACTCAGATTTGACCACGATAGCTTTGGGATCAAGTAGATGTCGCTTACGTAAATTGAAGTCAGTAGTTCAAATGTCAAGGTCACTGTGGTCTAAAATCAGGACATCATCGAAAACCAATTCTGTTTGACTTGATACATCAGTGATAGACGATATGTCAGCTATTGAATTTATCAAATTACAAGCGTCTAGTCCGTCATTCATAATCCAGCCGTCGTCCATTAGAGAATATCCGCGTCCATAATCCAAAGACCTATTCCATTTCCATATAACAGTATTAGCACCAAATTCAAAAAGACAAAAGTATACATAAACATAGGCTTGTTTCCTGCAAGAGAGAAGCGGTCAACAGTTTTCAATGATGCCGGCAAGACATCATGATGTTCCAAAATATCAAATCCGTATCGCTGATCAGTATTCAGTCAAAGGTCAAGGTCACGGTGCCCCACCAATTACTGAAAACATGTGGATTGCGATCAAACTTCAGGAACACCTATCGCTTATGGCAAAAAATAACTCTGTTGAGGTCGAAAGGTCAAAGGTCAATGCCACTGGGTATAAAAAATATTTGAAAACTATTGAAATTGAACTAAAAATTTCAATTTTCAACATCACTGACCACCAGCAACTCACAGTAACACATTAGACTCACAGATTTCTCGGGTGGTTGGGCGGTTGCGGTTCCTGTTGCTTCAATACACTTTGTTGAGAAGCAACAGGAACTTGATAATGTGATGTCTAGCACAGTAATTGCACTTGTCTTTATTGCAACAATGTAAACGTCCTATCTGTGCCTTGTGCTGTCCTCAGTGTTATATAGGGTGGATGGCGGGTGTCTGGTTCCATATTGCTTCAAAAATTTATTCTTTGAGGCAACAGGAACGCAACTTGTCTGGGTGGTGCTTAGTTGGTTCGTCGAGATATGACTGAAATATTGTTGAAAGCGACGTTAAATCCTATTCACTCACTCACTCACTCACTCACTCGCCCGTTTTAATAGAATAGAATAGAGACTTTGATCGTACTGTTTTACCCGTTCATGGGTTAATGTGTACAGGATTGGAGAAAACAAAACAACAGAATAAATCACAACATGTTCACCGGATTCAATAAGATGACGTAGTCCATATAGTACCAGATGTACACCGGTATCGCACCTGAATAGACGGTTCGTTACGCATGGTTAACGAAGACAGTAATGATAATTATCTCTATAATTATCTATTCCTGCGAAGGACAGGTGTTTACTATGGTAATATGTCTAGGCGTTGGTAGGTATAGATAAAAATATGCATATTGTCTTCACTTCAGGATTCTGTATCATAGTAAATCTATGAGTGTCGTTGTATAATGGGGTGGCTGTTATTTTTCACTGCATCTCCGGAAAAATGGATGGTATGTGAAGAAGTTATACCACAATCTGTTGACGGCAAAATAACTGAAGTTTAAGTGCAGCATCGATTGGACATGTTATGCGCAAATATAGCAGCTGTTAAGTCTGCTTGGCTGAAACCGTTCAACAAAGCATGCCGGTTTTCCAACCATCGTCAGCTGTATACAGATCACGTGACCTCTCGATATATACAGATAAAAATCGATTCGACGTTATATAGCGGAGCTGCTGTTAGTCAAGTCTCTTCGTTGTCCATACGGCTATTCCAGGTTTCTTGTGCGATGTGTGTGTGAAGAAACTTTTTTTTATTGGTGAAAAACTCCGAATTGTATTGACACTGAAATGGTCGATTTTAGCTCAGAAATTATCAACGTTGCGACAGTGGAGCGATGGACAGTGAAGTCGACATGGGGAATACGACACGTTCTACCTCAGATGTGATCGTATAAAAAGGAAAGCTTCAATAGCCCTAGTTGTGAGAAGCTCCGAGTTTAGCCAGTGCGGGGGATTACATGTTTATGGAGCGGATTTAAACTTTGACACAAGGGGTCCTCTTTTTAACGATGAAAATTCACCGGGACGTATTTGTGCAGAGAGAATATTGCGTTGTTTTCCCCTCCGAGGCCGTATAGTATAATGCAAGCATAATGTTTGGGCGGAAAAAATCCAGCGTTGACATTACGCCGGACTCACCGGTGTTCTTCGTGCGGTACATTGGATCTACGGAAACATTTGTGCCGAATGGAAAAGGCTGCACACACGCTCCCGTTCAGAAAATATGGGATAACGCCCAGGAAGAAACCGACATGGGACGTGTGTCGATAACAATAAGTCTCTCTGGTATTTGTATGAGAGACCTGGAAAAGAGAGACGACCCTGGAATTAAGTACCCCATCGACGATATATCCTACTGCAATGCGGATAGTGAAATAAATATTAAACTTTTCTCGTGGATCTGCAAAGTGAAAGATTCCAAGAAAATGGAATGTCACGCTGTTTTATGTAGCAGCATGGAAAAAGCCCGAGCTATGGCTTTGGTGTTATCAAGGGCTTTTCAAATCGCTTACAAAGATTGGAAAGCCGACAAGAAAAAGATCGAACGGAAAAGGAGTACTTCTTCAACACACTCCAACGGCTCGGCACAGGGCAAACCCGTTAATTCCCATACAAACGGGACGAGTAAAACCATAATAAAGCCGGGAAAAGGCGAAAATCCGACGAACGATTTAAGCCGAGGACGGTCTAAATCTATGAACATCACCCATGACGAAAATTCCGACCACGATTCCAGCAGAGACAGTGAATCATTATCTTTGACAGAAAATAATGCCATCATGGACCCGGATCAATTCGAGTCACTGAGAGGGGACGAACGAATCGAGGCGATGACTGGCGGAGACAAGCCCCCAGCACAGGACGATAGACCTGCCGGTACATCGGACGGTATTGTCATGGTTTGAGACGTGATTATACGTCGGCTTCGTTCGTTACAGGCTCGATCCAGCCTAACTCATTCTATCTGATATGGGCAACTTTAATTCGAAAGTTTTAAGATTAGGATATCAGACATGGTTCCATGAACGGATTTATCAGAACTTGCTGTCGATCAATTTTGACAGATCGAGGGAACAGTTATACAGGTGACACGAGTGAATATACCGAACAAGATTACATGACTTTATCATCGAATTTAATATATTGATCAGTTGCAAAGTGTCAGCTAGTCAACAGGTTTAGACATGGTTTCTAGACCACCAGGACGATTCCATTTGAAAACAGCCCCCCCCGCCGCCATTCCTAACCCACAATATATTCCATTCGCACCTGTCGAATTATCGACAGATACGTTCTCGGACCTTTTTAGTGCGCTTTCCCAATACGGAGCTCCCCTTCAGCCAATCAAAATCACCTATCATATTTATTCCTCACGAGAGATTTCATAGTGACATCTCTAAAAAATTGATAATTTAAATCGGTGTGCGAGAAATGAACAGCGACCAGGCTGAACGAAAAAAATCTTGGCGTGGGGAATGTCAGCTGTTACAACAAAATCCAGACTTGTCGGAAGGTAGTTTTAGGGTTGGGTTATTGGATACATAACCCTCGTGATTTATATTTGTCAGTG
>JAVTVY010052153.1:0-28129 GCA_036873755.1 Hanleya hanleyi | reverse complement strand
TATTAGCTATTGGTCAATCAGCAACAAGGGTTGGTGTGTAGCCGACCGTTTCTCCCCAAAATACCTTAATTTCGCTCACTTTCAAAAGCGTTTTAAAATTTTCATCATTCATGAACAAATACAAGTACATAGACCTGTCCAGTAAACCTTTATCTTTCTGGTGAGGGGTAAATAAATTTTCTATTGGTAGCGCAAGTGAGTGCAAAAATCATCTTTGTTAGACCTATTCCGCCGGTCAAGTCGTCCTCTCATTCACTTAACATGGAGAAGAGATTAGCAGAACTGCAACTTTATAATCAAATTTTGACGTAATTTTCCAGAATCATAAATTATATTAAAAGAAGGTGATACATTATAGAAAGTCTGTAGAGGTAAATATATTTCAGGAAACCTATATTTATTTATATTTAGGTATAAAATTGTATCGGGAAACAGTTCTTGGAAAAAAATATAGTGAATCGGAGTGGCTTATATGGAATAAAAATGTAACAAATCAAAGAGATGTGAAATATAAGTGGTTTCAATACAGAATTATTAACCGAATACTGACTACTAATCTATTTGCACATAAACTTTACCCTGATATATCTAACTTGTGCACTTTCTGTAACAAAGTTCCAGAGACTATTATTCATCTCTTTTGGGAATGTGAACATATCAACCCTCTGTGGAGTTTACTGGAAAATTGGTTCGCCTCAGTGGGTATTTCAATTCTATTCTCTCCGGAAAAAGTTATTCTTGGTCTTTCACAACCCAGAAATAAGCCACTTAATTATTGTATCTCTATTATTAAATTTTCTATATATAAAATGAAAGTAGTTAAAAAAATCCCTTGTCTGAAAAATGTTCAAAACGCCTTAAAATTAGCGTACGAAACCGACAAATGTATACAGTACAAGAATTGCGAATGGCGCAGGTTTGACCAGTATTGGTCAACGCTACATTTACTGTTTAGACCCCTATAGATGTTGTTGCTGTTGTCAATGTAGATAAATCAGGGAGTAATGACGATTGTTCAGTTGTATGATATGAATTTCAATTATAAGTTCAAATATCTTTGTGTAGTACGATAGATTATGCTATGTACAATGTGCTATGTACAATGTGTATGACCTGCATGATCAAATAAAATATAAATTATAAAAAAAAAAAAAAAAAAATTGTATCGGCTGGCGAGCCGTGAGCTGCAGTGTGCATGTGCGCGATTGAACACCACGCCCGTGTCTCAGATATTTGCACATGACTGTCAATATGCAAAGTTTCATGCTCTCATCACAAAGTGCACAATCGACCCCTTTTTGTCACATATCTGCCGGAGTAATACCAGAAAGGATGCAGTTTAGTATTTTTGGACTGCATCAGCTAAAGCTGGCGAAGTCATATGAAACGAACATTCTCATCTTTCTCATCCGAATTTTCAATATTTCGTTACTTATCTTTTAAAAAAAATTGGCCGATTCCACTCAAATGTTACCAATATAACTATGTAGTCACGCAGACTTCCATCTACCAAAATTGAAGTCAGTAGGTCAATAGGCCAGTAACTGAGGTCAGTAGGTCGAAGATCAAGGTCACTGTGGCCAATAAATCCGAAATTATTGAAAATTGGGATTGAATTACGAGTGGATATTTGAGGGGAAGATTAAGCATCCGGAAAACAAATTGAGGTCAAAAGTCTGTCATAAATTTGGTCAACATTCAAGAAATCATCGAAGTTCAAACTCGTTTTGAGTGGATACATCAGAGACGATATGTCAGGTACTGAAATAGTCAAACGTCAAACAGGACAAAGGTCAACATCACAATCCCATTCCAGGAAATTGTTGAAAACTGAACTGTCTGTGCTATTATTCCAGTCCAAGGATATGGTTTGTGATTCAACTTCAGAAATACCTCGCGCTTATGTCAAACAAGAAACCTATTGTTTTCCATAAAAGGTGCGGATAAAATAATCAGAAAGCATAGAGAATCGCATTTTCGTGAATGTATGAGTGGGAAGCTATATGTCGGGTACCAAGATTGAGGTCAAAAATTCAACGGTCAAGATCAACGGTCAAGGTCAATGGCCACCAGCAACTCACTGAAACCCACAAGAATCGTGGGTTTTATTTTAATGGCGTACATGTAGGTGTTCTTTTGAAAACGCAAAGGTCTCTTGTAGAACCACCCAAGAACCCAAGAAATTTACATGAAAGTGAGCTAATACCTTAAACGGGAATTTTGTGGATGACTAAGTATGTAATCATTCGACCTGAGTTGCAAATTTGCACCCAATGGAAACTGATAGATAGATAGATAGATAGATAATTTATTTAAACAGGATAAATATATACATCCTCAACCAAACGGCTGCTTTCCAGGACGGCCCTGTATCTCACAACTTCCACACATTAAAACACAATTTCAATAATACGTATATATACAAGGGGGCATTAGAGTTCACTTGTACCTCGATTAAATAACAAGTATAATAAAATCAGTTGCCTTCGTAAAATGCGCTTAATTTACGTTTAAAACTGTAAAGAGATTTACATGACTTGATTTCAGTCGATAATTTGTTATATAAAATATCTCCTCTATATAAAAAAGTTTTCTTTTTGCTTTCTGAGGCACACAGAACAATATGAATGTCATTTCTCTGCCTTTTGGTATAAGTATGAACACTGGAGTTAAAATTAAAATAATCACATAGATAAAAGGGAACCATTCCATTTGTACATTTATAAACCATTTCCAGGACATGCATTTCCTGTCGTTTCCGTTGCCGGTGTGCCTGCAGCCCATCAAAAAACATGTCAGAAACCAGAGTTAAAGCCCAACGCACACAGCGAACATTTTGTTGTATTAGAACAACAACAGTGTTCTGAGCTGGTGTCTGGTGTGTGCGGAGCTGTTAGTGTGGTGTTTTACTCTGAAACAAAGTTTTTGTCGTCTGTGTGCGGTGACTGCGAACATTTCTCTGAACATTCTCCAACTAATAACCAATCAACTGGCGAGCCGCGCCTATGTGGCAAAGCTGCGCCCACGCACATGACAGCAAAATAGCGCCTCGTGCTCGTCATACGACCGGAAGCTATGCCTACTTGTAGCGCTGGTTGTTTGTTCCGCGATGAAATGTTCGCTGTGTGCGGGAAACAGGAACAAAAACAGGCAAAATCACGAAACACTGTTTTTGTTTTAATACAACAATATGTTCGGCGTGTGTGCGTTGGGCTTAAACTCAAAGTTTCTCAAATTTTGTGATAAATATTAGACACTGATAGCAAGTACGAACAGTTTGCCTGTTATGTTTTGCTTGTGTTAAGCTTGAATATCGTTACTTGCATTAACAGTTACAATCAAGCGCGATTCAAATAAAATACGCCCAAGAAAATAACTCGCAAATTTGTTTGGAAAAGAGAACACTGATCGGTGATACCGATTTGATGATGAGAAGATCGTGATGTCCTACCATCTTTGAGTGATGTATTATGATGAACGCGGAAATTCTTCACGGGAGACGTCTAGCTAGTGAATGTCGGATCTGAAGCTATTATCAGAGTCAAAACAAGAACACGTAGTTGCTTTTCTTGGGGTAGAAGTTCACTAATCTAGCTTAGCTGTATTATACATCCATGTATGTCTATGAACAGCGAATTACGCACCCACAAACACTTTTCAAATTCATAAAGATAGCCTTCGTCAGCTTTTGGTGCGTTTAGCCGCCTTGCCATTACAAATCGATGAATGCTATGGCGCACTCAGTTATACACTGTTACAAGCTCATGAAAACTCACCCTATACAGAGATCTTTTTCGAAATTCAATAATTATCTAAACAATATCAACTGAATCGATGCGCCCGTTTTATTCTGATTTGGATATAGACGAATTACGAAATTTTATTACGTGGGCTGTATTGGAATGGACGAATGGAAACAGTTCAAGTTTCATCAATATGGAAAGAGTTGGTTAATTACTTACAAGATATCTATCACGGCTACACAGATATATCAGGATGGACAAACTCATACATAACGTCACGTGGTCTCAACATGCCAATCCATCTGCCTGCATAATAATTTCTTGCCATATCATTTGTTGTTGACTGGCGAGGTAAGGCGACAAGACATGCGTATTAATCAAATCGAATATAATGATATAATCGTTTATAAAACCAGAAGGACGGCCGCTCTATGCCAATAGGCGAAACGACAACACGCAAGTGAAGAACGATTCCCAAAGAATCAATGATCATACATTATTATATGCTGTTCATGTTGAATCAACGTAAGAATAGTCATTTGATTCAAGTATAAAGTTCCACGACTACAACGATCGATGAACGTGAAAGAAAGGTAAGCCAACTATTTCATACGTAAACTATTTGATGAAATGGTTCAACGTCGAAAATTCTAAATGTTATAGAGAACAGCACGATATGCAATCATCGTTATAGATAACAGTAGGCTACGATATGCAATCATGGTTATAGAGAACAGTACGATATGCAATCATCGTTATAGAGAACAGTACGATATGCAATCATCGCTATAGAGAACCGTACGATAGGCAATCATCGTTATAGAGAACAGCACGATATGCAAACATCGTTATAGAGAACAGTACGATATGCAATCATCGTTATAGAGAACAGTACGGTATGCAATCATCGTTATAGAAAACAGTACGATATGCAATCATCGTTATAGAGAACAGTACGATATGCAATCATCGTTATAGAGAACAGTACGATATGCAATCATCGTTATAGAGAACAGTACGATATGCAGTCATCGTTATAGAGAACAGTACGATATGCAATCATCGTTATAGAGAACCGTACGATAGGCAATCATCGTTATAGAGAACAGCACGATATGCAATCATCGTTATAGAGAACAGTACGATATGCAATCATCGTTATAGAGAACAGTACGATATGCAATCATCGTTATAGAAAACAGTACGATATGCAATCATCGTTATAGAGAACAGTACGATATGCAATCATCGTTATAGAGAACAGTACGATATGCAATCATCGTTATAGAGAACAGTACGATATGCAATCATCGTTATAGAGAACAGTACGATATGCAATCATCGTTATAGAGAACAGTACGATATGCAATCATCGTTATAGAAAACAGTACGATATGCAATCATCGTTATAGAGAACAGTACGATATGCAATCATCGTGATAGAGAACAGTACGATATGCAATCATCGTTTGAGTTCTGTGACTACAGTGTAGATGGGAAAGTAAGAATCTGAAAATTAAGAAAATGGCCATGCTAACGTATATTCTTCAGATTCGACATTCGACATTCAGCCGTCGTCAACAAGAGAATTCCCGTGTCATTAATCGAAGTATCTTTGCCGTACGACAGTTAGCATCAATACCAAATATGCATTGATCCAAATATAACATCAATACCAAATATGCATTGATCCAAATATAACATCAATACCAAATATGCATTGATCCAAATATAACATCAATACCAAATATAGCAGCGAGCTGCAATCCTCGGGTTGCAAGCACATATCGCAGGCAATCAACCAACAGCAGTAGTTTTAGACCTGGAAGCCATCCTATTTGGCAAAACGTCATTTGCTTCCTCTTAGATCTAACCTACATAGTTACCGCTGAAGAACAATCTGTCAATTCGCAAATTTGGATGATTTACATCTGAGAATAGAGGGAAAACTATTAAAGGTACGTTGAAATGGCATATTTCCGAAAGACCTGCTCTTGGACAATATAATGCAACAAACTGCATGGCTGTACTTCCCATAGTTCTTGAGTTATAGCCTGTAGAAGATGTGCTCCGTTTCTGACAAAATTCAAGATGGCGGCCAAACGACGTGACCTAGGAGCAAAACTTTTGCATATTCGTGATCGCCATATCGGAATGCATATATGTAGCCACTTTCCCCGTCCAAATCCGTCATTTGAAAATCCGACAATTTTGATTGGTCAATGGCGGCCATTTTAATTTACGGAACAACTTTTCGAATCATAATTTGGGAGCCCCAGGTTCATCGAACATGTGTGCCAAGTTTCGAGGCAATCGGTCCAATGGTTCCAGAGAAGAAGATCTTGGAAGGTTTCAGGGTAAATCCAAGATGGCCGCCAAAGCATCTGACCAATCGGCTTCTTCTTTGGGTATTAATTAGATCTAGTGGGCTCATGCACCACGAACCTGCCATATTCAGCATCGACGTGTCCCATAACGTACATATAGTTACTTTCGCTATCAAAATCTGTTACATGAAAATCCGATAATTGACAATTTTGGGTAAAATACGACAGAGAATAGTACTGCTAGGCTGTACCTCTAGTAGTTCCAGAGATATAGGCTCTACAAGATGTGCTCCGTTTCTGACAAAATTCAAGATGGCGGCCAACCCACGTGATCGAGGACCAAAATTTTTGCATATTCGTGATCGCCATATCACAATGCATATATGTAGTCACTTTCCCCGTCCAAATCCGATATTTGAAAATCCGACAATTTTGATTGGTCAATGGCGGCCATCTTAATTTACGGAGCAAATTTTTAAATAGAGATCTGAGAGCCCCAGATTCATCGATCATGTGTAACAAGTTTCGAGTCAATCGGTCAAGTGGTTCCAGAGAAGAAGATCTTGGATTGTTTTTCGGTAAATCCAAGATGGCCGCCAACGATTCAGACCAATGGGCTTCTTCTTAGGATATGCATTAAACCGAAAGAGCCCCAACCACCATGTGAAGTTTCAGCTTCGACGATGCAGTAATATTGATTTTATAGAATGGACAAAATCTGGCGGAAAGAATAATAAATATAGCCGCGAGCGGCAATCCTCGGGTTGCAAGCACATATCGCAGACAATGAACCAACAACAGTAGTTTTAGACCTGGAAGCCGATTTAGCAAAACGTTATTTATTCCTTTTAGATCTAACCTACATAGTTACCACTGAAGAACAATCTGTCAATACGCAAATTTGGGTGATTTACATCTGGGAATAGCGGGGATACTATTGAAACTACGTTGAAATGGTTAACATACTCCCGAAAGAGCTTCTTCTGTACAATATAATGCAACAAACTGCAAGGCTGTACCACCTATAGTTCCAGAGTTATAGACCCTAAAAGATATGTTCATTTTCTGACAAAATTCAAGATGACGGCCAAACCACGTGAACCAGGACCAAAATTGTTGCACATTCGTGATCGCCATATCACAATGCATATACGTAGCCACTTTCCGACAATTTTGATTGGTCAATGGCGGCCATTTTGTTTTACGGAGCAAATTTTAAAATCGTGATTTGAGAGCCCCAGATCCATAGATCATGTGTACCAAGTTTCGAGTCAATTGACCCAGCGGTTACAGAGAAGAAGATCTTGAAAGATTTAGGGTAAATCCAAGATGGCCGCCAAAGCATCTGACCAATCAGCTTCTTCTTTGGGTATCCGTTAGATCTAATGGTTTCAACTACCACGAACTCACCAAATTCATCATCGTTGTGTCCCATAAAGTACATATAGTCACTTCCGCTATCGAAATCCGTTACATTAAAAATCCGATAATTGACAAATTTGGGTGAAATACGATGGGGAATAGCGGGAAAACTATTGAAGATAGGTGAAAACGGTTGACATATTTCCGAAAGAGCTACTCCTGGAGAATATAATGCAACAAACTGCAAGACTGTACCATACGTAGTTCCAGAGTTATAGCCTGTACAAGATGTGCTCCATTTCTGACAAAATTCAAGATGGCGGCCAAACCACGTGACCGAGGACCAAAATTTTTGCATATTCGTGATCACCATCTCACAATGCATATATGTAGTCACTTTCCCCATCCAAATCCGTTATTTGAAAATCCGACAAATTTGATTGGCCAATGGCGGCCATGTTGTTTTACGGAGCAACTTTTCAAATAGAGATTTGAGAGCCCCAAATTCATCGATCATGTGTACCAAGTTTCGAGTCAATCGGTCAAGTGGTTCCAGAGGAGAAGATCTTGGAAGGTTTTTGGATAAATCCAAGATGGCCGCCAACGACTCCGACCAATGGGCTTCTTCTTAGGATATGCATTAGAGCGAAAGAGCCCCAACCACCATGTGAAGTTTCAGCTTCGACGATGCAGTGATATTGATTTTATAGAATGGACAAAATCTGCCGGAAAGAATAAGAATAGCAATAATAAGAGGTTTGCACGCCTCTGGCTTGCAACCCTAAATATAGCCGCGAGCGGCAATGTAGGGGGCCAAGATACAGTCCAGAAAGCTAGATTTAGGGATGAAGAGGCATTGATCACTTCACCTGGCACCTCTCTGGACTTATTTTAAAAGACCTCGGCCCATCGATCATGTGTAGCAAGTTTCGCGTCGATCAGTTCAGCGGTTCCAGAGAAGAAGATCTTAGAGTGTTTTAGGGAAAATCCAAGATGGCCGCCGAACTTTTCGACCAATCGGCTTCTTCTGTGAATAGGCATTAGATCTAGTAGGCTCAACCACCACGAATCCGCCATATTCAGCATTGACGAGTCCCATAACATACATATAGTCACTTCCGCTATCGAAATCCGTTACTTGAAAATCCGATAATTGACCAATTTGGGTGAATTTCGATGGGGAATAGCGGGAAAACTATTGAAGCTAGGTGGAAACGGTTAACATACTTCCGAAAGAGCGCCTCCTGGACAATATAATGCAACAAACTGCAAGATTGTACCTTTCATAGTTCCAGCGTTATAGCCGCTACAATATGTGTTCCGTTTTTGACAAAATTGAAGATGGCGGCCAAACCACGTGACCTAGGAGCAAAATGTTTGCATATTCGTGATCGCCATATCGCAATGCATATATGTAGTCACTTTCCCCATCCAAATCCGTAATTTGAAAATCCAACAATTTTGATTGGTCAATGGCGGCCATTTTATTTCACCCAGCGAATTTTCAAATAATAATTTGAGAGCCCCAGATCCATTGAACATGTGTGCCAAGTTTTGCGTTAATCGGTTTAGTGGTTCAGGACAAGAAGATTTTCAAAGGTTTTCGGTTAAATCCAAGATGGCCGCCGGAGCTTTTGGCCAATCGGCTTCATCGTGGGATATGCATCAGTTGCCATATGGGCCAATCACCATGTGAAGTTTCAGCGACATCGGTGTATCGGTGTTGACTGTACGAACGGTACAAAATCTGGCGGAAAAAACCCAATAATAATACCAAAAACAAAAGGTGACCAGCCATACTGGCTTGGCCCCCTAATAATAACTAGAGCTGCGAGCAGCTATGGGTCGGCTTCCGAAATTACGCATGATAGACGATCTAGACAATCCTGAGAGACACTTTGAATATTCAATTCAATTAATACTAATTCTAATTCCTGAGCATGTATTTCATCACATTCCCCATCCAAATCCGTTATTTGAAAATTCGACTATTTTGATTGGCCGCTGGCAGCCATTTTCTTTTACGGTGCAACATTTCAAATAGAATTTTGAGAGACCCTGATCCATTGATTATGTGTACCAAGTTTCGTGTTGATTGCTTCATTGGTTCCAGAGGAGTAGAGTTTAGAAGATTTTTTTTGAAAACGGAGTAAATCCAAGATGGCCGCTCAATGCGATTTTATACTACTAAATGTGAGTCAATATACTGTTGCCAAACTATCTTCTGCGCATTGCGCCGCAAGGTCAATATGGCTCGAAATGCGCTTTTATACTACTAAATGTGAGTCAATATACTGTTACTATACTATCCTCTGCGCATTGCGCCGCAAGGTCAATAGGGTCGACATGCGCTTTTATACTACTAAATGTGTGTCAATATACTGTTAACATACCATCCTCTGCGTATTGCGTCGCAAGGTCAACAGTTCCCGAAATGCGCTTTTATACTACTAAATGTGACTCAACATGCTGTTACTATACTATCCTGTGCGCGTTGCGCCGCAAGGTCAATAGGGCTCGAAATGAGCTTTTATACTACTAAATGTGTCAATATACTGTTGCTATATTATCCTCTGCGCATTGCGCCGCAAGGTCAATAGGGCTCGAAATGCGCTTTTATACCACTAAATGTGTCAATATACTGTTACTATACTATCCTCTGCGCATTGCGCCGCAAGGTCAATAGGGCTCGAAATGCGCTTTTATACTACTAAATGTGTCAATATACTGTTCCTGTACTATCCTCTGCGCATTGCGCCGCAAGGTCAATAGGGCTCGAAATGCGCTTTTATACGACTAAATGTGTCAATATACTGTTACTATACTATCCTCTGCGCATTGCGCCGCAAGGTCAATAGGGCTCGAAATGCGCTTTTATACTACTAAATGTGTCAATATACTGTTACTATACTATCCTCTGCGCATTGCGCCGCAAGGTCAATAGGGCTCGAAATGCGCTATTATACTACTAAATGTGTCAATATACTGTTACTATACTATCCTCTGCGCATTGCGCCGCAAGGTCAATATGGTCGACATGCGCTTTTATACTACTAAATGTGTGTCAATATACTGTTAACATACCATCCTCTGCGCATTGCGCCGCAAGGTCAATAGGGCCCAAAATGCGCTTTTATACTACTAAATGTGAGTCAACATGCTGTTACTATACTATCCTGTGCGCGTTTCGTCGCAAGGTCAATAGGGCTCGAAATGCGCTTTTATACTACTAAATGTGTCAATATACTGTTACTATACTATCCTCTGCGCATTGCGCCGCAAGGTCAATAGGGCTCGAAATGCGCTTTTATACTACTAAATGTGTCAATATACTGTTACTATGCTATCCTCTGCGCATTGCGCCGCAAGGTCAATAGGGCTCGAAATGCGCTTTTATACTACTAAATGTGTCAATATACTGTTACTATACTATCCTCTGCGCATTGCGCCGCAAGGTCAATAGGGCCCGAAATGCGCTTTTATACCACTAAATGTGTCAATATACTGTTACTAAACTATCCTCTGCGCATTGCGCCGCAAGGTCAATAGGGTCGACATGCGCTTTTATACTACTAAATATGAGTCAACATGCTGTTACTATACTATCCTGTGCGCGTTGCGCCGCAAGGGCAATACAGCCCGAAATTCGCTTTTATACTACTAAATGTGAATCAACATGCGGTTACTATACTATTCTCTGCGCGTTGCGCCGAAAGGTCAATAGGGCTAGAAATGCCCTTTTATACTACTAAATGTGAATCTGGATAGTCTGGATGGTTAGCGTTTCAGTGTCACAAAAATATGTCCGTAATCTGGTAATGCTGCCTAAGCTGTGTTACCATAACGTAAAGCTTACAGGCAGTTTATATTCCCGAAAAGTTTCTCGCTGCTCACACAGAAAAAAGTACAGCAGAAAAATTAATAAAACCGTGTAAAGTTTGTTACCGAGAATAGCTAAATATTATACAGAGTTACAGCGTATGTGATAATCGGTTTTCAACAACAACATACAGCTATCCAGTACTCACGTGTGTGTTCAATCTCCTGATAACTTCATAGTTTTACAGCATACAAATCCAGTCAGTCTGTTGTGGTCCTTAGGATAATGCGACACGAACTACAGTCCATTTCAACAATATATGAAACACATACATACAGCCTGCATCTCACATGAATAAAACAGAGAATCCTGAATGTTCGTTTATACACTAACTCGTTATAATACTCGCCACATTTCATTCTCTTCTGCCTGGTGTCTACACGGTCATAACGGGCGAACCTGAGTTGCGAAATGTTAGGCTGGAAATCCCCTATTAATATTGCAACATACCATGGAAGGGGTCAGGCTGGAAATCCCCTATTAATATTGCAACATACCATGGAAATGGCATTTTCAATTTTACATGTCTGTTCTGGGGGAATTCCCCTTCGAGACCCCAACACCATTGGGAAACTGCGATACCACTATTTGAGAATAGCGAGAAAATTATTTAAGCTACGATTAAATTAAATGAAGCAATAACATTTAGCTATGATAATATACAGTAATAAAACAACTCAGCATTTAATGCGGGATATTCTTATATCGACCTAGCTGTGCTGGTAGTGACGTCATTGCTTTCTTTTACATCTAACCTACATAGTTATCACCGACGAATAATACGTCAACTCGCAAATTTGGGAGAGTTAGATTTGAGAATTGCGGGGAAACCATTGAAGCTAGGTGGAAACGGCTGGCATTTTTCCGAAAGAGCTGCTCCTGTACGATACAAATCAATAAACTGCCACGCTGTACCTGCCGTAGATCCAGAGTTATAGCCTGTACAAGATGTGTTCCTTTTCTTACAAAAATCAAGATGGCGGCCAAACTACGTGACCTAGGAGCAAAACTTTTGCATATTCATGATCGCCATATCAGATAACATATATTTCCTCACTTTTCCCGTCCAAATCCGTTACTTCAAAATTCGACCATTTTGATTGGTCAATGACGGCCATTTTAATTTACGGAGCAAAATTTCAAATAGGAATTTGAGAGCCCCAGATCCATTAATCATGTGTACCAAGTTTCGAGTCAATCGGCTCAGTGGTTCCACAGAAGTAGATGTTGAAAGGTTTAGGGTAAATCCAAGATGGCCGCCAAAGCATTTGACCAATCGGCTTCTTCTTTGGGTATTCATTACATCTAATGGGCTCAAGCACCATGAATCCACTATATTCAGCATCAGCGTGTCCAATAACACACATATAGTCACTTCCGCTATCGAAATCTGTTACATGAAAATCCCATAATTGACCAATTTTGTCGAATTTCGATGGAGAATAACGGGAAAACTATTGCAGCTAGGCGGAAACCGTTGACATACTTCCGAAAGAGCTGCTCCTGGACAATATAATTCAACAAACTGCAAGGCTGTACCATCTATAGTTCCAGAGTTATAGTCCCTAAAAGATGTGTTCAGTTTCTGACAAAATTCAAGATGGCGGCCAAACCACGTGACCTAAGAGCAAAATTTTTGCATATTCGTGATCGTCATATCGGAATGCATATACGTAGCCACTTTTTCCGTCAAAATCCGTCAGTTGAAAAACCGACAATTTTGATTGGTCAATGGCGGCCATTTTGTTTTACGCAGCAAATTTTCGAATAATAATCTGAGAGCCCCAGATCCATAGATCATGTGTACCAAATTTCGACTCAATCGACCAAGCGGTTCCAGAGAAGAAGATCTTTGAAAAAATATTTTTTTGCAAGGTAAATCCAAGATGGCCGCTGAACCCCGCGACCAATCACAACCAATTTTCAATATGCACTAGATCTCCAGATGTCTAATATGTGTGTGAAGTTTGAGCATGATCGACCTGATGGCTGCTGAGATTTAGCAGTCACAAAATCAGGGAGAAGAATAAGAATAATCCGAACAATAATAAAGAAGTCTTCCGATCTTCATCGGAAGCCTTAATAAGAATACCAATAATAAGAGGTTTGCACGCCTCTGGCTTGCAACCCTAAATATGCATTGATCCAAATATAACATCAACACCAAATATGCATTGATCCAAATATAACATCAACACCAAATATGCATTGATTCAAATTTGCCGTACAACATTTAACATCAATACCAAATATTCAGCCGTCGTCAACAAGAGTATTCCCTCGTCAATAATCAAACTATCTTTGTCATACGACAGTTACCATCAATACCAAATATTCAGCCGTCGTCAACAAGAGTATTCCCTCGTCAATAATCAAACTATCTTTGTCATACGACAGTTACCATCAATAACAAATATTCAGCCGTCGTCAACAAGAGTATTCCCTCGTCAATAATCAAACTATCTTTGTTATACGACATTAATCAATACCAAATATTCAGCCGTTGTCAACAACAGAATTCCCGTGTCAATAATCAAACTATCTTTATCGTACGACAGTTAGCATCAATACCAAATATGCGTAAATGGAAAATAAACAGATGGTTTCCTGCAACAGAGAAACGATCAACACTTATTAATGATGACAGCAAGACATCATGAATTTATTTAGTCTTAAATAAAATCCTTATCGCTGACCAGTATTGTTTTATATCAAAATGAGATGTCCAATCTAGAGTACGATGTATCTCAGTCACGCTATATGATTGCGATTGTTCAATTGAACAACCCTCCGAGTAAAATCTTTCATTCAAAATTTGGGCCAAAGTTCAGAATACTTGCAAGTATGTTTCCAATGCACGAGCTTGGACCGATATGAAAAAAAAATAAGTGATACAATTTTAGCCTGTTTGGCTCGATACATGAGTACACCGAACGGTAACATCCGGAGGCGTTTGTATCTACATGTAGATTGCCGACATACAATGATCGCGAGCTGTCCAGGAATACAGCTGCAGGTGATTCTGAATGACTGAAGCTACTGGTATTGGGCATTAAAATAGACCAATCTGTACTCTGGAAAATTTCTGGGATTCCTTGAAGTACGATTTTCAATGAAATTGCAATAAACTCACAAAAACGAGTTATATTATTCATTAGCGGAATTAGACATAAGTGGTAAATTGTGTTATTCTGTCTGTTAAAATTGATGCGATTTGTGAAAATTTAGCTTTCAAATATCCTCGCTAATAATTTCTAAAGTTGAACATTCACATTAAAAACAAAGTAAGCGTGGCTCGTTTTTTCGTCCTGGAAATGATTCTATGACATTTCAAAGTTCAATAATTCGCAAAAAAAATCCTAAGAACGCGACACGGTCAACAGAAAGCATGAATTTATTCGAAACGGTGGCAAACCTAGAAATAAATATGGCACAGTTACGCTGTTCTATATATGTGGAGAATTATGTTAAAAACTTAAGTTAAAAAGTTTGTTCACAGACTATTCTGGTCTTGAGTGGAGTTCTCAAGACGTCTAGAGTGACAGCTCATTTTAAAAGCTTAATTTTAAAAGCTAGAAATAAGCATATGTTGAACGATTAGCCGTGAATTATTTTTGTTCAAGCCTAAAAAGGTTATTAATTCATAGGTTGAAGAGTTCAATGATAATTGCCATATTACGTAATGAGAACTTCTTTTCCAATGGTAAGTTTCAAATTTCGTGATGTGTGAGAAATTTAAGAAAGAGATAGAGAGACCATTACGGACACGATTGCCTTGCGATTGGCTCTTGGGAGGAAACGGACTTTCACGAGGGGTACCGCATCCTTATTTTTCTCGTTCAGAGTTTAATGCCGATAAATAAAAGAGACCAGTCATTTATATTCTACATGGAAATCTACCATTTAGAATGTTTCTCGCTACACCAAAATCTAATAATAAACGGCAGTGTTACGGATAGTTAAATGTGTCCTGATTGGGAAGATACACCATTAACAATACAAAATCCAAATCTATCAAGGCAATCCAGATTAAAGACCACATAAGATATTTTATTTTACGTCCGTTTTGTATATAAATAACTCTAGCTACTATCACCGTCGAATTGAAACGTAATAAAGTATTGAAATAATATTAGTCGATGAAAAACAGCAAGCAAAAGAAGATGAATATATACATATCATCAACTTCTGAATTTTTGTAGTACACTTAAGAAAGAAAGTAAAAATAAGGTGATTATTTACACAAAATTATTAAGGACAGAAAAGTATAAAAACGTGCATGGTTCTAAATATAGCATCACAGTTACATTCAACATATAAGTTTAAAATGTGAAACAAGAATAATAATATATGCGAAATATTAGATAAAATCAGGTGAGTATTTACTCCAAAATGTTAAATTATATATATAGAAGTTTGTCAAACTCTTTACAAGTCGAATTTCGATGTGAAAAATCATCAAGGAACGATAAAGCGATAAAATATCCAAAACATATGACGATACATTAATCACATGCATGCAAAGAGTGTACAATGTACCTATGGATTTACGGCCAATATATTCACATTATGATGATCCTATGTAAATTCGGCCATCCAGATGTGACGGCTAGAATGTCTTCAGTAAGACTGTCCATTTTCTATAGAAACTAAAGACAGGCACTTATCTTTATGGTGGAGAAAAATATCCTAGCTGGCTTCGAAGATAGGAACCGGACACTTATAACCACCGGACATTCGAAGCCACCGTAAACTTCAATGCACATAATACTTATACATGCGTGAATTCTTACATTTTTATCATCCGAGTGTGAATCGTTCATATGCTTCCACAAATAGACTTCCATGAAAATCTCTGTTGAAGGTGTTTCGGTGAACACTGCCAAGTAAGATCTCAAATACATCCAGTGGACCAGTTTTACTCATTTCCATTAATATGTCACCTACATTTTGTATTCTGTTTTTGAACTCGTTGAAGTACACAGTTACGTAAATCCTTCTGAATTGCTGTCACATGGCATGGTCACTTAAAGACTCCCATTTATAACCCCAAGACATCCATTAAGCATCCATCAAAAGTTTATTACTTGGGCATGCACAACATATAGTTCCTTGCCTCACATCAATACAGGACTACAGCCCACACGCATATCGGTTCAGTCGGATGTCGGTGCACTAATGGGAGCTAATGGATTAACCGACATCATAATTTTGAAAATTTGAAAGATCTCAGAGTTACTAGATCTAAATCTCGTAGAGCCATGAAAGAGAACAAACGTGATTCTTGGAAATACTATGTTTGTAAGATCAATACACATACTCCAATAACAAAGCTAAAGCTGCAAGTCCAGTGTTCATGATCTCAGTGATGGAAATCAGGTGATAACTGACAGAGTAGAAATTGCAAATATGTCTCCAGGCGAATCAATTGCCAAAATCTCTTTGTCAGATAATTATGTATCTAAATTTCAAAGTTTCCACACAAAAAAAGAGAAGAGAAGAATGAAATTAAATTTTCCCATAATGAGGTCCTGCGCATTCAGCGCATGTTACAATTCATTAAGTCCACTAAAGATGTTAAGAGGCAGAGGCACTATGATAATTGACAACAAAAATGAGCATTGTCCAACCTATCACCAGGAAAGTCAATTCCTGATATCTTTTTGTTCGCAAACATCTGGGTGGCGTCGCATGGCGGATCCTCAAATTATGGGAGCCTTCTTGACCAGCGCCTAGCTACCCAGCGCAAAAGGGCAGCAGAACTTCCTGTAAGGGCAGCAGGACTTCCTGTAAGGGCAGCAGAACTTCCTGTAAGGGCAGCAGGACTTCCTGTAAGGGCAGCAGGACTTCCTGTAAGGGCAGCAGAATTCCCTGTAAGGGCAGCAGGACTTCCTGTAAGGGCAGCAGGACTTCCTGAAGGGCAGCAGGACTTCCTGTAAGGGCAGCAGGACTTCCAGTAAGAGCAGCAGGACTTCCTGTAAGGGCAGCAGAACTTCCTGTAAGGGCAGCAGAACTTCCTGTAAGGGCAGCAGGACATCCTGTAAGGACAACAGCACTACCGTCGCCTCTTTTTGTCCTCCGCCACGAAGTGGTGGGAGGACTTGGAAATGCTAGCCGTCCGTCCTTCCGTCCGTCCTTCGTCCGTCCCTCCGTCCGTCCTTCCGTCCGTCCGTCCGTCCGTCCCACATCTTGTGAACGCGATATCTTGAGAACAATTCGACCAATCGACTTCAAACTTGAGAAGGTGCTTCACATCAGTTAGACGGCCATTGGTATTGATTTTCACTGAGGTACGTAATCCAAGATGGCCGCCATCGACCATATTGGATTCTGTCCGTCTCACATCTTGTGAACGCGATATCTCGAGAACAATTCGACCAATCGACTTCAAACTTGAGAAGGTGCTTCACATCAGTTGGACGGCCATTGGTATTGATTTTCACTGAGGTACGTAATCCAAGATGGCCGCCATCGACCATATTGGATTCTGTCCGTCCCACATCTTGTGAACGCGATATCTCGAGAACAATTCGACCAACCATGCATACAAAGAGTGTACAATGTACCTATGGATTTACGGCCAATATATCGACATTATGATGATCCTATGTAAATTCGGCCATCCAGATGTGACGGCTAGAATGTCTTCAGTAAGACTGTCCATTTTCTATAGAAACTAAAGACAGGCACTTATCTTTATGGTGGAGAAAAATATCCTAGCTGGCTTCGAAGATAGGAACCGGACACTTATAACCACCGGACATTCGAAGCCACCGTAAACTTCAATGCACATAATACTTATACATGCGTGAATTCTTACATTTTTATCATCCGAGTGTGAATCGTTCATATGCTTCCACAAATAGACTTCCATGAAAATCTCTGTTGAAGGTGTTTCGGTGAACACTGCCAAGTAAGATCTCAAATACATCCAGTGGACCAGTTTTACTCATTTCCATTAATATGTCACCTACATTTTGTATTCTGTTTTTGAACTCGTTGAAGTACACAGTTACGTAAATCCTTCTGAATTGCTGTCACATGGCATGGTCACTTAAAGACTCCCATTTATAACCCCAAGACATCCATTAAGCATCCATCAAAAGTTTATTACTTGGGCATGCACAACATATAGTTCCTTGCCTCACATCAATACAGGACTACAGCCCACACGCATATCGGTTCAGTCGGATGTCGGTGCACTAATGGGAGCTAATGGATTAACCGACATCATAATTTTGAAAATTTGAAAGATCTCAGAGTTACTAGATCTAAATCTCGACCAATCGACTTCAAACTTGAGAAGGTGCTTCACATCAGTTGGACGGCCATTGGTATTGATTTTCACTGAGGTACGTAATCCAAGATGGCCGCCATCGACCATATTGGATTCTGTCCGTCTCACATCTTGTGAACGCGATATCTCGAGAACAATTCGACCAATCGACTTCAAACTTGAGAAGGTGCTTCACATCAGTTGGACGGCCATTGGTATTGATTTTCACTGAGGTACGTAATCCAAGATGGCCGCCATCGACCATATTGGATTCTGTCCGTCCCACATCTTGTGAACGCGATATCTCGAACAATTCGACCAATCGACTTCAAACTTGAGAAGGTGCTTCACATCAGTTGGACGGCCATTGGTATTGATTTTCACTGAGGTACGTAATCCAAGATGGCCGCCATCGACCATATTGGATTCTGTCCGTCCCACATCTTGTGAACGCGATATCTCAAGAACAATTCGACCAATCGACTTCAAACTTGAGAAGGTGCTTCACATCAGTTAGACGGCCATTGGTATTGATTTTCACTGAGGTACATAATCCAAGATGGCCGCCATCGACCATATTGGATTCTGTCCGTCCCACATCTTGTGAAACGCGATATCTCGAGAACAATTCGACCAATCGACTTCAAACTTGAGAAGGTGCTTCACATCAGTTGAGACGGCCATTGGTATTTGATTCACTGAGGTACGTAATCCAAGATGGCCGCCAATCGACCATATTGGATTCTGTCCGTCCCACATCTTGTGAACGCGATATCTCGAGAACAATTCGACCAATCGACTTCAAACTTGAGAAGGTGCTTCACATCAGTTGGACGGCCATTGGTATTGATTTTCACTGAGGTACGTAATCCAAGATGGCCGCCATCGACCATATTGGATTCTGTCCGTCCCACATCTTGTGAACGCGATATCTCGAGAACAATTCGACCAATCGACATCAAACTTGAGAAGGTGCTTCACATCAGTTGGACGGCCATTGGTATTGATTTTCACTGAGGTACGTAATCCAAGATGGCTGCCATCGACCATATTGGATTCTGTCCGTCCCACATCTTGTGAATGCGATATCTCAAGAACAATTCCACCAATCAACTTCAAGCTTGGGGAGGTTCTTCACATCAGTCAGACGGCCATTGGTATTGGTTTTCACTGAGGTACGTAATCCAAGATGGCTGCCATTGACCATATTGGATTCCATCCGTCCCAGATCTTGTGAACGCGATATCTCGAGAACAATTCCATCCATCAACTTCAAGCTTGGGAAGGTTCTTCACATCAGTCAGACGGCCATTGGTATTGATTTTCACTGAGGTACGTAATCCAAGATGGCTGCCATTGACCATATTGGATTCCATCCATCTCGGATCTTGTGAACGTGATATCTCGATAACAATTTGACCAATCGACTTCAAACTCGAGAGGGTGTTTCACATCAGTTAGACAGCCATTGGTATTGATTTTCATTGAGGTAGTATGTAATCCAAGATGGCTGCCATTGACCATCTTGGATTTCACTCACCCATATTGTACCCATCTGTGTTGTGAACGCGATATCTTGATCTATTCCACCCATCGATTTATAAACCTCACCATCCACAAATCCATATACAACTACAGACTTACATTCCAGTGTTACACTACCCATTACTGCTTCCCAAACCTCCTCAAATTGTCTCAACATTTCCAGATAAATGTCTCTTTCCACATACACATATCCACTTTCCAAGTTATATTTAAGGAGATAATGGAAGCGTATATGCTGCATGCTCTCAAACAGGCTACTTGGCGGAGGACCTGCTAGCTACTCAGCTTGTTCTTTTTGTTCTAACGCCATTAATGAGAACTAGCATTATGATTTGAGGATTGCACAATGCTCGTTGACAAGCTATTCAAATATGTAGTCATGCCTGTATTTGGTATATTCGAGTGTAATATTCATAGATTCAGCTTGTCGTTGAAATATCGTGCCCGGATCAGCCAACCAAATGATGCAAACACCAGAACTAGTAGTTTAACCTGCCGTTTTATATGCCAGTACTGGAACTTTGGGTTTCAATCACACTTTTGGTCACTTGACTGGCAGGATAGGCAAACCAAGAACCAGTCTCATCTCTATTCAATGCTTCAAACTGTGACACTTTGTCCATAACATTATAAACATCTCTACCACGCAACCAAGGTCGATCGCTGGAGGCATTTTGGTCAAGAAATATAACATGGATTACTGATGAGCTTACGCCATTTCTGGAGTAACTGGTAAATATGATTCTGATAATGGAGCTCAGCATGACATTCCTTCAATGATGAATTACTGGTTGTAGGGTCATCTGACATGCATGGCAAGATCGATTCATTGCTTCGACATAAAAAGAAACAAATATGCCTAACCTTTCACGGATCAGGAATAATTGCTAACCAATAAATTCAAAGGAAAGTCTCGGCCACATAACCTGGTCAATTTGATACATGTATATGTGATACGGTATTTCTATTGTAACTAAAATGATGACGTTAGTATATTACAAGGGAAATATATCATATTATTATATTTATTAGAGTGTCTCCCTATATAAATTGTAATGAGATAAAACTGCATATTGCCCGGTCAATAAAACCGCATAATCCACCCCCATGGAATATACACTAAAGGGAGATAATTACAACAGAGGTCGCCCCGTTCTTTCAGTCGCGCTGCAAACGGTAGCCGATCACGGAGCAGTTCGTCGAGTTGATTTTAGCTGGAGAACACAGCAGAAATAAATTATCTCCCCCATCTAATTGTAAGTATGAATCGTACCCAAGCACATTATTGGAGTAACTAACAAGCGGCATCGAACAACTATACGTGCGTTGCGAGATTTACACGATAGTAGTGAAGCAGCTCCGAATCAATGGAATCTCGGGCATGAAAAATAATGTTGCTGGCGATTACTCACTGAAAGCAATCAACTCAGAAGGATTGCGCTCTTCCAAAATAAACATAAAACATTATTTTGCTGGAGAGATAATAGATTAGCACAGAGTTAAGTTGATAAATATAATAATGAAATTATTGCCTTGTTGTGAGGGGAATATGCAGTTTCGTTGCCCCTCGGCTGTGCATATTGCCCTCGCCTGCGGCTCGGGCAATATGCACAGCCTCGGGGCAACAAAACTGCATATTCTCCTCAAAACAAGGCAATATTTTCATAATATTTGAGGAAAGTATATACTAATGTCGGGGAAATTCATACCATGAACGTTAGTAGTAGGGTAAGTGGATTTCAGCGCTACTTTTCCAGGGAGGTAACTCTTGATTCCTTTTTTCCGCCAGGGGGCGCCACCAGGCCCGTATGACGTCACTTCCGGTCTGGGTGAATGGAGCGTGACCTGGGAACATGATAGGATATGTACTGACCTGTCTTTTGGGGTTTTCCACAATGTCGTTCACCTCCGTGTCTTTTCGGGTACGTCCGTTGTGGGGGTTTTCCACATCCGAAGATACAAGTGGGGTTTTCCCACAATGTCGTTCACTTCCGAGTCTCTTCGAGTCTCTTCTGTTGAACATGATAGGACAAGTACTGAGCTGTCTGTGGGGTTTTCCCGCCAGAATTTCGCTGTCGTCTGCTTGGGCTGGGGGTTGTCACGTGCCGAACACCTGGCTCCCCGAATTGCAACATTGTTGCACGTTCGCTACAATGTTGCGAAGATGTCACGGAGATCACCGAAGAGACGAGACGAAGAGAGCGAGAGGAGTCCCTAGTGTACCGATTGGGTCGTATGAGGTATCGATGTGAAGCATTCGTGAAGGGGCATCTGATGGGGTGGGTGTGGCGTTGAAATATCGTCATTCTGCGCATGCACGGTAGACCAAGCGTATGGAAATAGACGTTTTGGGGTCTAGGTGGGTCACTAGCGGTCCGATGGAGTCGAGTGAGGTATCAATGTGAAGCATATGTGAGGGGGCATCCGATGGGCTGGGTGTGGGGTTGAACTATGGTCATTCTGCGCATGCGCGGTAGACCAAGGGTATCGAATAGACGTTTTGGGATCTAGGGGAGCCCCTAATGGTCCGATGGAGTCGTATGAGGTATCAATGTGAAGCATTCGTGAAGGAACATCCGATGGGGTGCGTGTGGGGTTGGAATATCGTCATTCTGCGCATGCGCAGTAGACAAAGGGTATGAAAATAGACGTTTTGGGATCGAGGGGGGTCCCTAATGGGCCAATGGAGTTGTATGAGGTATCAATGTGAAGCCTATGTGAGGGGGCATCCGCCTGGACTAGTGTCTCGGCCGTTGTCCATATTCTGCGCATGCGCAGACAGGGAATTCTGGGAAAAGGGTGTAGAAATAGACGTTTTAGGGTTTAGGTGAGCCCCTAATGATCCTATGGTGTCGTGTGAGGTATCAGTGTGAAGCTGTCGTGAGGGAGCATCCGCCTGGGCTAGTGTGTCGTTCGTTGTCAATAGTCTGTGCATGCGCAGTCTGGCCGTAGTATAGAAATAGACGTGTTGGGGTTTAGGTGGGCCACTATTGGGCCGATTGGATCGAGTGAGGTATCAATGTAAAGCATACGTGAGGGAGTATCCAACAGGCTGGGTGTGACGTGGAACTGACGTCATTCTGCGCATGCGCAGTAGAGAAAGTGTATGGAAATAGACATTGTTGGCGCCGACATGGGTCACTATGGGTCCGATGGAGTCGTATGAGGTCTTATGTTGAAACTCTCGTGAAGCAGCATCCGACTGGACTCAGGGTTCGTCCGTGTTCAATGGTCTGCGCATGCGCAGTCTGGTCGTAGTATAGAAAGCAGGCATGTTGGGGGATGCGTGGGGGTGTGTGTGTGACCCACCACTATGGGTCCATGGTTGTGGTTGGGTGGTGGTGTGGGTTGTTCGCACAGACGTCACTTCCGGGTTTCACTAAAACTACCTTCGAAGACAGAAGAGTTCCAAAGTTCCCCTTAGACGTAGGGTCCGGATGTTCAACCTCCGGGTTTTCCCCCGCCCGGCCCCGCCCGGCCCCGCCCCGCCCCGCCCCGCCCCGGCCGCAGCGCCCGCGCGGGCTACTCCGGCGGCAGCGCGCGCGCGGGTTATCCGGCCGCACGCCTGCGCGAGTGAATTTCGGATTATCCTAGGCCACTGATGGGCTACTTTCTCCACGGTGTTCGAAGCCAGTTTCACCGAATCCCCACATGTCTGTTATAGCCTTCATGCATTATGCTTATATAGAAAACACACAAGACAGGGGTTTTTGGGTGAGATCTCATTTTTTTATTCAACAACAACAACGTGAGAACAACCACGTGAAAACTGAAGCCCAGAACAGGGGGCTTGTACATCGAAAGAACTGAAGCCCAGAACAGGGGACCTGTAAACTTAAGCCCAGAACAGGGGGCTTGTACATTGAAAGAAAGCCCAGAACGGGGCTTGTACATTGAAATGATGGACGGCCCAGTCATATACGAGTACATCGTGGTCTTCGGCCTTGGGGTACTCGTCAAACATCTGTACGATGGTAGATAAGGTTCCGCCCCGGCATCGATGGTACAGGTAAAACAAGCAATATTGTCCGCACATGCTACTGGTCAGGCTTTGCAACGTTTGACTGTTCCAACACCACGTCTCTGTGCCTTGATCCATGAACTCTGTTAAATGGGGATGGAGGGGTGGCAGGCCGTACGGGTCAAAGTATTCGCCCTGCGCTTCTGTCAAGTACACGGCCACCCAATGTTCACCGGACCGATCCATCGGGTCCGTGTTGAGAACGTATGCAGCAGGATACATACGGTCTAATGGGAACACATCTCGGCCGAACACCCCTTGAATGACCATACGTGTCCCTGGGTCATTCTCCAGCACGGTGGTTATCTGGTCTGTATCCATGTTAGGTGGAGAAGTCACACAGGACGTTGCGCGCCTTGTCCACTTGAATGATGTTGTCAAACTCGGCGTAGCAGATCACATTGACGGTGGTCCCGAGGGCTCGTACAAAGTGGATTTCCAACCGTAAATTGCCTTGCTTGGCCAGGGCCAGCTGATGGTCGTTCTCTAAGGTGGGGGTCAGATCGAAACAGAACAACGTGTATCCGTTCGCGTAGTTCTCCCGACTGATCATATTCCCTTCGTCCTGGTTGATTTGACCGCTGGCTGTAAACAGGCTCTGATAGGCTCGAATGAAATTCCTGCGCCCAAAGTTCGGTGTTAAGGCCGTGGCTGGCACCTGTTGTCCATCCACATGCAGGGCCACAAAATTGATGCCGAAATGTTTAAAGTCAAACGGGTTCTCTGGGTAGGCTCCGCTAAAAGTGGTATTTTCCACACAGGCCAGGATCAATCGCCTGGGTAGTTCCCCCAGGAACAGGTTTTCTTTGTTGGCGCTCATATTTCCAGCAGGAATAGAGAACACTTTGGTTTGTACACGTCGGATAGGGTACTGGGCTGGTTTTGTTTCCAAGGCTTTCATGTGTCCCAATTGAACGGCTGGATTCGGTTTCACTTTTCGGACATACAGGACTGCGTCTTGGATGACAATCTTATAGTCAGCTGCATGCCCCTCTACGTTAGTGGCCATCAAGGCGAAGGTCGGAGGCGCCCGTATCAGTCGGATTTTGATGGGGATCTTGTTCAAGAGGTACCGGTCTTGCATGAACATGTCTGCGTGTAGTCGACCCATGAGATCCACCGAGGCGCCGTTCGCAGTGAAAGCCTTCCGTTTGTTATATCCTTCATTGTCCACCGTGTCCATGTGCTCGGCTGTGTCCTGGTAGAATAAAGCGGCTGTCAGTTGAGATTTTTAAGCCTCTCGTCCATGCGACAACAGCGTCTCGATGTAGGCTCGATAGGGGTAAGTGTTGGTCGAGTCACTGATGAGTTTGTCGCTGGGAAAAATATCTACCTGTTGAAACATCGAGTGCAGCCACAGATTCGTCGGGCCCACCGTTGCAGCTTGGATGATTCCGGAGCCATCCCCATTGACGACCTTGGCTTTCACATACAAGTACGTATGGGCTAAATCCACATAGGCCGTATCCGCATTACTGATGGTGAACTCGATGGGCCGTGTTTCGTTGATGCTGGAGAGCGGGAGATGCTCCACCCATAATCCTTGTTCGGCACTGGTCTGTGTGGGCGGCACGGTCCACAAATCAAATTCACTGCTGGTGGAGGGACAGGACTCTGCGTGGATTAAGGACATGTTTAAGAAAAGATATCCTGGGTCTTCGATGTGCGTCGTCGCTGGGTCGGTCGTCGACTGGTGCGTGGTCTCGGTGGGGCAGGTCTTTTATTCCCTACGGTACGTTGTGCTTTGGCCACCTTCTTTGGTTGCCGTACCCCCCAAGACATCACCGGCCACTTGCAGTCCACTGCGTACCGCTTGTTTGCCGATTGCTTTCACCCCACGCGTCACCAAGGGCAGGAGCGTTTTGACGATGCTGCCGAGTATGTTCCCCAGCCCATGTCCTCGTTGCATGCGTGCACCGCTGAAGACCGGAAAGCCTCCCCGGGCCTGTTGGGCATAATAGTCCATATAGCTGCGTGCATCGCACTCGTAAGGGACCTTCATTATACAAACTGGAGAGCACGTGCTTGTCGAAAATGAAGTGTCAGCACCACTTTTCCTCGTTCGAATGCCACCGGTCGTCCCGTGTCATCTCTTATATCCACCGTGATCGTGTTGATGTCGGTTTGTCGTACGGGTAGGTAGAGCATGTGAGTGAAACTGTGGGTGACTTGATCTCCATACCTCTTTTTAATGGGCACCACCCGTAACAGGGGTGTGTTGATATCGCCCACGATGTGGTTGTCGACTACGTCCGAGTAGACGTAGAGTCCGTACATACCCGACTTCATATCCATCGGGGTCTGGCCATGGTCCTCGGATGGACCCGTGTAGGTCGCGTGAGCGAGACCCAGCATTTGCTGTAGGATAGGACTCAGTACGATACTCACGTTGGCGGTGAGGAGGATCTGTGCCTTGCCGTTGTGTGCGTTGCAATCGAAGTCCACGTGATTCTTGAAGGGAAAGGATTTGATGGGTTTTGAAACATTCGTGACCTCCCGTAGAGCCTTATAATGCAACAGTCTTGTCAGCCCCTGCATGAACTCCTTGGGGGTATCTTATTGGCCTTCGGGGAGGGAGAGTCGGGTGTTTTTGCCTTCGTAGGTCACCTCGTACCACACATCATTGGCTCGCACGTTGTACCACGAGTAAGGGTATTGGATATCCACGAGGCCACATTCCCATCGTCCAGGTAAATGCAACGGTTGCGGTAACTGGGTGACGTACTTGGCCAAGGTGTTGTCAGGAAACAAATCCAGCGAACTGTTACTGGGTAGGGTGAGATAAAACATGGCGACTGAGCTGTCCTGCTGCTGCTGTTGGTTTTAATAGGTGTTCCAGGCCTTGGGCGGTTGTGTCCGGCGTCGTTTTCGTCGCGTTGACTTGCTACGTGTCACGGCTCTGGAGATGTGGGGTGTCCTGATCGAGGATGGTTTTTTAAAGGTCTGAAAAGAAGGTGCCCGTTGTGGTGGTGGTGTTTTGGGGGGTGACTCCGGTTCCCATTCGGCTTCCCAAGAAGGTAGTGGGCCACTCGGCGATTGCTGGGTCCGCTGCATAAAGGCCCAGCGGTGGGGATTCCCCACCAATTCCTGTGGTACATGCATGTCTTTGAAGCCTTGAGAGAAGACCTCCCATCCTCGAGGATCTGTGTGCGACCTGCGTTGACGCATCAGGTCATTCACTAAATCCGTCATGTGGGTCCCGGGGACCACCTGATTCTGTACCAGAAGTTCGCCTTTATCATTCCAAGTCATGGTAGGATTCTGTTTCATCCGTTGTAATACCAGGCCAGCTTGTTTCTTGAACGATGCAGGTACACTCTTCAGCACTTCGTCTTCCACCCACTGTGGGGCTGTGCGTGGTACCCCTGGTAATGGCGGCTGTTGGAGCGGTGCTGAGGTCGGCAGTGTGTCACGTGGTGGTGGTGGTGGTGGTGCTGGGGTAGAGAGGGTTTTGTATTGGTCCATGAACGTCATGTACCGTTGAAGCGTCTCATTGTACCGTTGTACTTTCTCACTGTCGCTTAACCCCGGTCTCTGTAAGATCTGTTGCATCTCTCCATCGAGGGTGTTTATGGTCTTCACCGTAGGTGGGACAGGGTAGGGCGATTGGAGGTTTGAAGGAACCGTGGTTCGACGAGGACCATTTTTTTCGTGTGGTTCATTGTCGGCCGAAGAGTCCACCCAATGCTGGACCCAACACGGAAGCGGCCAACGGTGCTAAGATGGCCCCGAGAAAGCCGCCTTTCTGTAACACCTTTTTCTTTTGTGTTTGAGGGACCCGCTTCTGGACTAAGGTTCGGAGACCTGTCTTATGCTTGGCCAACTTGATCTTCTGAGCCGGAGTCAGTGGAACGTTGCCTTTTAACAGGTTGTACCCGATCTCGCACAGACAGCGTACACGGTCAGGGTCCGCACCGCGTACAATGGTTCGGACCAGCTCGGGTGGGGCCGTCTTCAATACACAGAGCGTGGGAG